>OZ012660.1:83901525-84188488 GCA_963942545.1 Oxycera nigricornis
TCTTTGTCAAATGTATTGTTCATCTTTAGCTGACAGTAAATTTTTTCGTCCGCGCCCCGTTTTATTCATTGAAGTTCCGTCATTCTTCCATTTGTTGACTGCAGTTCTTACTGAAGAAAATGATCTCCCAACTATTTTCCCTACTTCTCGATATGTTTTTACCCTGACAAATAAGCTTAATAATAATCTTTCTTTTCGCAACTGTGGTTTCTTTCCTCCGTTCATCCATTTCAGCTTTTTTCTATTTATTTATGTAAAAATATTTCATTCTTTTTGAAAAAAAAAAAACACACAGTTATCTCAACTAGTCCTTACGTTCACGTAAAAATCAATACTTGTAATAATGGCATCATCAAACTCTAAGAAATATCTTGTAAGATGCACTTGTACCTTCAATTTCTTGTAGCTCGTAAGTGGTACAGTTGACATCAAAATAGGAAAATTTGTGATAGATTCCATTTTTTGGTATTAATTTTGTGTACATTATATAGAAATTAGATATTTGATTAGATATTTTGACATTTATATGGTTGTGCTTTCAATTTTGTGACTATATATATACATATACATATATATATATATACACATATACATATACATATATGTATAATATATATATATACATATATACATATATAATATATATATATATATATATATATATATATATATATTAAGTATATACATATATACATATATAATATATATATATATATATATATATATATATATATATATAATACATATATATATATATATATATATATAAATTTAAAATTAAAATATCAGTACTTTTTCAAAAATTGTCTTAATTCTCCAGTCTTTGGTTCATTTATTGTTTGGTTTCCTGTGTCCTGTGATAGTACACTACGATAAGATAAACTTTGTTCAAAGTATTCAATGCAATATGAAGAAATAGGCTTGTTTGATGGCTCAAAATTGAGTAATTTAAAAAAATGGATGTGGCTGTAAATAGTTTCGGCGAACCTATCAATTAAAATCACTTTATTCCAAGAAAAGCTTGACAACATCGTCTAATAAATCGTTTCTGAAAATTTCAAAACAATTCAGTTTGCGGGCTCCACAGTGCATCAATATCAGCCTGCTAATGATAGCAGAAACTTCAAGAGATGATTCTTTTGTTTGTCATGGGCCATATCATTTCTTGATTGAGATTAATATCTGGCCACTTTGATCTAATTGACACCTATATTAAGCGATGAGGACATCGACGATTCTTGTAGTTGCTGTTGCGTCGTATGCGCAATCGGTAAACATATATCCACCTAAATGTACGCATTGGTTCGCAAAACTTTTGTTGTTATTATCTAACTCTTCTCACTGAAAACACTTGCGTCTTGCCGATTGAGGTAAATCAAAATCATGTCGTTTTCGATATGCCAATAAAAAGCCACGCATTTTATTTTCGACACTCTGCATTGACGCATGCAAAACACGCCTCGCCTTTTGATTTATTAATGGCGTAAAAGCTACTCCGGACATTTTTAACCAATAATATATTACTGGGCATCCCATCCAGCTGGGGGGCTGGAACCCTGCTTGCTCTCCTCTTCGGTCGCTAAGTATGATAGATCGTCGTAGGGAACTCAAGACATTCCCACTGGCAGCCACTAGCAAAAACATTCAAGCTGTTTTCCTATTCAATTGAAATTCTTCGATATCATCTTCAGATAATAAAGTTCTGGCTATCTGAAATCTGCAAAAAATGGCATGTGTCCCACATCAAGCGAAAGCCGTACGTGAGCCTTTTAAAGGCTTTGTCCGAGACAAAATGCCAATTTCTTGGGAAAATGTGTTTCTCGGTTGGCTTAGGGATATTCAATTTTCCATCAAATAGGGTTATTTATGAGAACTCCAACTGATATGCAAAGAATAAATGCTAACGGTTTCACTGCGAGGGCATTAGCTGTCTTAGTGTACGAGTCAATTTTCGTTAGGAGTTCGGATGCATGCATATAGAGTTGTCCACTCTTCGCACTCCGAGGATAGCAAAATTCAAGATGCGATTTGTTCCTTTGTGGCATGTCGAACTATTCCTGCTACGAAAGCTGTTCTAATGTCTGCAATTGCTTGCACAACTCAGCCACAATTATGCAATGGCTTCGTGGACACTAGATTAAAATGACTTGGCGATTAGTTGAAATTTTGCCGGTTAAGTCCTGGCCCTGCTCGTTACATGCGATGTTTTGTAGCGAAGCAAACGGGTGCTTCCGTACAAACTATTCGCCGGTTTGCCGAGACATTCCAATGCGAGCAGCATAAATATTAATTGCGCAAGTCCCTACAGAACAGCAGTTGACGCGGCTGGAGGCTCGGAACGAACGGCAGGCTTTTTTGGCTCTGTCCGAGGACATGTAGCTCCTTTCTAGTTCGGCTGGATCGAGGGTACCATAGACATTGTTTGGCGATAAATTTCGCTTGTGTCCAGAAAGTAGTGCATTTGCGAAGGAAACAAATGATCGGGGCAACCACTAAATATTGTCCCCTTTCCGTTTCTGCTCGCCTGGCGTATTGCGTCCTTATTCCTTGGCAGGACATGCAGGACATTCCCATATTTTATTGCATAATCAGACATCAATTCAGTGGAGCAAGTTGTCCGACGGAAGAACAGGAATTTCATTTCGAGCGAGAACGCAGAGGTATTTGATTCCACACGCTTGATGTAGGTCTGGACGACTAAATAAGAAAATATTTTCGCTACTACATGCTTTCGTGGTAAAGTTGAAAGTTAACTATTAAAAGAGCTGCTGATTTTGCTGATTCAAGACGACTACATTTTTGAAGCTATATTGTTCCTGCTGGCTGTCCTTCTATTGAGCGGTAGATGCACCGAGCTCGGAGAATAAATTGCAGAATGCATTTTTTGGTTGAAACTAATTTCGCTTTTGATTGTTTTTAACACAGTAGTAACAATAAGTTATATTTTGGTGTCCTCATTCGTATAAGTTTGTCACGAAGCAAATCACGACCACAAATTTTTTTATTATGCTTTGGAAAGTGTTGAAATTTCGGCTGTGTACGGAGCATGGGCCTACCAAAGAAAAGAGTCATGCAGGTGTAAACAAGGTCGGATACAAGGGGAGGGTCATGGGGGTCATGACCCCCCCCGAGCCTAGGTAAACTAGTGATTTTTACGATTTTTTTGCAATATTGTCTTCTTTTATTGCGATTTTCGAGGCAGTGACCCCCTCCACTAAGTCAAATGCTGGATCCGCTCTTGGGTGTAAAGCTATATCGAAGCAAAATATTTTCACAGTGGTTTGGATAGTTCTTTTGCTTTTTTATCGGTGGCAGATTTACCATGGAAGGAAAGGAAGTATTACGTCCCTTGTCAATGTTGACATATATTTCGTTCAGTATTTTTAACTTCACCGTATATGGGAAGTTCTTGTAATCGTCTCCAAAATCGAAATTGAAATTTTCAACATTTCTTTACGTTTTGAGGTCTATAGAGTATAAATAAAGTGTTTTTAGAAAGGGAGATGTATGTGTGTGTGTGTACGTACGTACGTACTTTCGTGGACAATTTTTTCTACGAGCATAACTCACGTCAACAAAGTCGTATCTACTTTGTTGAGGTATCAATCGAAGCGTCTTTGCAATCTTAAGAGCTGATTAGTTTTTGGAAAACTTCGGTCGCGGAAGTTTGTTGTTTTGCCCCTTTGAAGGTCATTTCTGTCATGCGTTATATCTCGCGAATCAAACATACGATTTGCTTTGTCAAAATGTCAATCGACGCGTATTATCATTTGTGTGATTTTTTTTAATTTAGAAAAAAATCGTTCGAGCCGGTTTTTAATTTAGAAAAAAAGTGCAAAAAATTAGGTTTTTTTTTCATAAACAATAAATTTTTTACCTGATTTACGGAGCACAGCAATCAATGTTTATAAAATTTATATATTTCAAGCAATGCTTGTAAAAACACCATCAAAGTTTTTTCCCATGATTACAAAAAACATTAAATAAAAAATAAAAAATCATTAACATTAATCATTATCTTCAAGGTCATTTCTGTCATTCACTATATCTCACGAACCAGATATAATATTTGCATCATTAAGGTGTGAATCGACGTGTATTAACCTCTTTGTGATTTTTTTAACATTATAAAAATTCGTTTCATTTGTTTTTTTCAATTTAATAGGAGAAAATGCAAGTTTTTTTCATAAAAAAATATATTTTAACCTGAATTGCACAACACAGATATAAATGAAAATTTATACATCCTTATCAATTTTTTCAGAGAAACCGAAATTTTTTTTTTATGATCATGAAAGAAACTAAATTAAAAATAAAAAGTCATTCAAAGTTACCATGTAAGGAGGGTTCATACGAATGATATAACTTTATATCTTTTGTTCTAAATAAATTGTTGTAAATTCAATGAAAGTTCCAAAATACTTGCATAATTTGCATAGCTTTCTAATAGTTTTTACAGTCTTTTAATTAAAAAAACTGCTTAAAT
Organism: Oxycera nigricornis; assembly: GCA_963942545.1. Lineage (NCBI taxonomy): Eukaryota > Metazoa > Arthropoda > Insecta > Diptera > Stratiomyidae > Oxycera > Oxycera nigricornis. The sequence goes on from OZ012660.1 coordinate 83,906,012, forward strand.
TTTGAAAACCAACAAAATTTCAATCAAAGTTGCATTTCTGGTAATCAACGCTTTGAATTGATTGAATTGATTCATTCTTTAGTAATCGTAAGATTTCAATTACTTCCTCCATCATCATTTGTAATACATTTTACTTTTTACATGCAATTGAACCTATTTTTGACTGCATATTCAAAATTGTTCAAGACCAATAAATAATATAAAGTAATTATTAATCTCTATGATGGAAAATCGTGAAAAAATATAAATTTAGTGATTATGCTGAAGTCATGGCAATTTTGAACGCAACTATTCCAAATGGCCATCACGCGACAAAGTCTCTTCAGTGGGCGTAGTAACAAAAACTGCATACATTTTTGCTAGCGCTCTTTTGTCCTTCAATCATCGATGTGAAAATAACAAACACCGTAGAAAAGAAAAGATTGATCCGCATCAAATCAATCTACGCCCATCAACCAAAAGCCTTATGTAATCAATGGATACTCCCTTAGATGATATGATTCATATTAACTCATTCCTGTTACTGCTATGAATACCTCTCATTATTATTATTTAAAGTAGTATTATTTTCAAAATTATTATTTCGTTAATTATTTTTAATGTTTATTTAGATATTACTGGGAAGTTGACCGTGTGAACCTCAAGGGTGGCACTTCGCGGCTTGTTCATTTCATTTATTGCATAAAATAGTAAAGGCAACTCTGGAAAAAGGGAAATTTTAACTACGATTTATATTCATTTTACTTTCATTAGGGCCATTTTCATTTATCCTTTGGCATCGCTTTTGCGACGCTATTAAGGAGCATATTCTTCGTGTCGCGTGATTATTAGTTATGAAACAATTACAGGCAAAGCTCGATTTACGCAATGCGCGATTCGTGCAAATGCTCGAAACCTGCACAAGAAAAAAAAAATTGTTCCATTTGCTCGATTCGCACACAAATTGTGCGGAATTAGAGCCTTGCGGTTTGAGTGCGATATCTTTCGTGTGACCTATATGCAATATGTGTTTATTTTAAAGAAGTTCCGTTAGTTCCTAGAAACAAATGCTTCTTACACCCACCGCGCATGGTTTTATTCTATTACACAGCAGAAGAGTTTGTGTTTACACGTGTTATTCTGCTTCTGCTGTTGCATGCTTGCGTTACCTTTCGAAAGTGAATTTTTGTTGGTATGTGGTGTGATTTACTGTTCCATCGTGGTGTTTACTCATAGATTCGTAATAGATGTCTCCATCTACTAACACCAAGCCAAATCATCTCAGTCTTGAAGATAAAGCTAAAGTGCTTGATGATTTACGAAAAGGAATATCAGCCAAAAGAATAGCTTTAAACATGGGAATTCATGTAAGTACGGTTTGTAGAATCAAAAAAGCAAAAGACAGAATTACAAACGAGCTAGCAATGAGCTACAAGGGAACTGGAAAACGTAAATACCTTAGACGGTGTGAAAATCCTGAAATGGAAAGGCGCCTGCATGACTGGTTTTTGTTAAATCGAGCCTGCAATATTCCACTGAGTGGACCGCTTTTGAAAGAGAAAGCTAAAGCGTTTCTTAAAGAACTTGCAGGAAATGAAAATGTCCAATTTAATGCGAGTGATGGCTGGTTTTTTAATTTTCGGCGACGTTATGAAATTAGACAATTATCGATAGCAGGTGAAAAGCTTTCGTCATGTCCCAAAAATGTTGCTCCGTTTAAGTGCAGACTCAAACAAAAGATACGAGAAATGAGAATCACCAACGATCAAGTGTATAACGCTGATAAATCCGGACTCTATTGGAAGCTTCTTCCAACGAAAACATTCGTTCGTGCGGATTAAAAAACTGGACCAGGACGAAAGCTAGCGAAAGATCGTCTAACAATTACGGTTTGCACAAATGCGTCTGAAACGCATAAACTTGACTTATGAGTCATTGGAAAAGCAAAAAATCTTAGATGTTTTAAGAAACATTTCGTGATTCCAGTCATCTATCGTCATTCCAAATCAGCGTGGATCAATTTATATTTATATTCAAAGATTGGTTTCACAATTGTTTTGCCCCAGAGGTAAAATTATTATGCATACATAACGAGTCTCCCGAGCCAGTCCAATTTTTCCTTCTCTAGGTTACAAAATTTCAACGCAGCAATAATTTACCAATTGGCGGTCTATTGCTCTTAGATAATGCACCTAGCCATCCTTCAGAAGCTGAATTGATCATGGATAAATTTTCTGTTATGTATATGCCGCCAAATGTCACTCCACTGATCCAGCCCATGGACCAAAACATAATCAAACTAACGAAATTATACTATCGCAATTCGCTACTCACATGTATTGTTGCTAATGAAGATATTGGTATGGGCCAGTTTAAAAAAAAAGACTGTTAAAGATGCCATTGCAAACCTAGTTTCTGCGTGGGATAAAATAGAAGAAAGAGTGATAATATCTTGCTGGAGGAAAATTTTGGACTTCTCTAATAATCTTCGTGAAAATGAAGATTTTTCATCCGAAGATGAAATACCCTTGGCCTTGTTAACACCAAAGCTAGAAAAACTTCCTTTTAATTTTGTGTATCGTTATTTGGATTCGTAATCGATTTTCGACCGCAATCGTTCGGTCTTCCTTTGCTTTTTACATTAATGCTCAAACAATTAATGATTTAACTAACTGGAATCTTGACATAATTGAACAAGAATCAATATCGGATGATGAAAGCAGTTCCTTTTCCAATATCTTTGATGAAGAAAATAAGCTGGTATCCCATCAAGATGCTATTATGCTTTTTAATAAAGCTTCAGTGTGGGCCTAACAGAATAGCAGAAGTTTCCCAGAAATTCATCTATTACAAAATTTGCGTGATATAGCCGTTAAACAAGCCGCGAAGTGCGACCCTTGAGGCCCACACGGTAATATCTAGATAAACAATAAAAATATTAAACACAATAATAATTTTGAAAATAGTACTACTTTAAATAATAATAATGAAAGGCATTCATAGCAGTAACAGGAATGAGTCAATATTAATAATATCATCTACGGGAGCATCCATTGATTACGTAAGGCGGATGAGTGGATGGGTGATGATGACTGATAACCACAAATGGAAATTTGATTGAAATTTTGATGGTTGTTAAAATTTAAGCCGTTTTTTTAAATTAAAAGACTGCAAAATCTATTAAAAATCTGCTCAAATTATCCAAACATTTTAAAACCTTGATTGACTTTACAACAAAGTCTTTAGAATAAAAGATATAAGGTAACATCAATCGGAAGAACCCTTTTCATATTTTCATTTTTTTTTCAGAATCTTCGAAAAAGTTTTGCTGATTTCTCTTCAAAAACCGGTAGGAATGTATAAATTTTATAAACATTTATTACTGTGTTTTGCAAATCAGGCTAAAAAAATATTTTTTATGAAAAAACCCTAAGTTTTCTCATTTTTTTCTATTAAATTAAAAAAACCGCTGAAACGGATCTTGATAATGTTAAAATAATCAAAGAGATTTTAAAACACGTCCATTGACACTTTAATGATGCAAATACTATATCTGGTTCGTGAGACAAAGTGAATGGAAGGAATGACCTTGAAGATCATGATGACTTAATGATTTTTAATTATTAATTTTTAATTTAATGTTTCTTGTTATTATGAGAAAAAGTTTTGATGATGTTTTTTCAAGCATTGCTTGAAGTATATAAATTTTATAAAAATTGATTACTGTCTTCCGTAAATCAGGTGAAAAATTTAATGTTTATGAAAAAAAACCTAATTTTTTGCACTGTTTTTCTTAAATTAAAAAACGGCTTCCAAAATTTGATAGATTCACAAAAATGTTAATACGCGTCGATTGACACCTTAATCAAGCAAATTGCATGTTTGGTTCGCGAGATATAACGCATGACATAAATGACCTTCAAAATGGCAAAACAACAAATCACCCCGACCGAAGTAACCAGAAAACTAATCAGCTCTTAAGATTGCAAAGACGCTTCGACACCTGAACGATGTGAATATGACTTTGTTGACGTGAGTAATGCTCGTAGAAAAAAGTGTCCACGAACGTACGTACGTACGTACCAACACACACACACACACATACATCTCCCTTTCCAAAAACACTTTATTTATACTCTATAGACCTCAAAACGTAAAGAAATGTTGAAAATATCAATTTCGATTTTTGAGGCGATTACAAGAACTTCCCTTATACTGGGAAGTTAAAAAAACTTGAATTCCCAATTGGCACAAACACGAATAAACGACTATTTTAATGCTCAGTAAAACAAACGAACGTTATAATGAATAGCATTGTTTTGAATTAAATAAGATTTTAAAAAACATACATTTTGGATATGATTTTATAAATTTTTTGTAGACATTCGAATTGAATAATTTTTCGATTTTCGCAAATCGACTAAATTTCACATTGTGCACAAATCGAGCTTCGCCTGTATTCCTAATGAGGACAATAGATTTCTGTATGACTGGGAAAGTATGGATGCAATGTAGCAGCTCCTTCCAACCCAATCCAATGTTTTACACATTCCACTTTCACTTTGCTTTCCTTGGGTACCCTACAAAATAGACAAGCATATTCTTCTTCATGCTGTCGTTCTATAGTTATATACTTTGGTGGAGGTTACTAAAAGGGTCACTTCCAAAAAAATTTCCATGTTTTTTAGGCTTACTACTGCATTAAAAAATCATGGATTTGCATCAAGCGTCCATTCACAATTCCCATTATGTTGGCTTCACTTAGCTTGTGATGTTCTCGTGCATTATTTTTAACTTCCCAGTATATGGGAAGTTCTTGTAATCGCCTCGAAAATCGAAATTGAAATTTTCAACATTTCTTTACGTTTTGAGGTCTTACGAGTATATTTTAAGTGTTTTTAGAAAGAAGTATGTATGTGTGTGTGTGTGTATGTACGTACGTCCGTACGTACGTATGTGCGTTCGTGGACAGTTTTTTCTACGAGCATAACTCACGTAAACAAAGTCCTATCGACTTCGTTGAGGTGTCAATCGAAGCGTCTTTGCAATCTTAACAGCTGATTAGGTTTTGGCACACTTCGGTCGGGGGGGTTTGTTGTTTTGCCCGTTTGAAGGTCATTTCTGTCATGCGTTATATCTCCCGAACCAGACATGCGATTTTCATCAGTAAGGTGTCAATCGACGCGTATTGACATTTATGTGATTCTATCAAGTTTTTCAAAAAATTCATGAAGGCGTTTTTTATTTTTTTGAAAAAAGTGCAAAAAATTAGGTTTTTTTTCATAAACAGTAAATTTTTAACCTGATTTTCGAAACACAGTAATCAATATTTATAAAATTTATATACTCCAAACAGTTTTTGTGCAAAAACCAAAAAAATTGTCTCTCATGATTACAAAAAAAATTAAATTAAAAATCAAAAATCATTAAAAGTCATCATGATTTCAAGGTCATTTCTGCCATTCACTATATCTCACGAACCAAATATAATATTTGCATCACTTAGGTGTCAATCGACGTGTATTAACATTTTTGTAATGTTTTTATATTTAAAAAAACCGTTGGAGGCGTTTTTTAATTTAACAAAAAAAAATGCAAAAATTTAGGATTTTTTCATAAAAAATAAATTTGTTAACCAGATATGCACAACACGGAAATAAATGTTTATAAAATTTATAAATCCTTATCAATTTTTGGGGTCAAACCAGTAAAATCCTTTTCCATGATGTTTAAAAAAATTAAATTAAAAATAAAAAATCGTTCAAAGTCGCCATGTAAAAAGTGTTCATATGAATGATTTTACCCGACTACTCTTATTCTGAAGACATTGTTGTTAAGCCAATCACAGTTTATTAATATTTGCATAATTGAAGCAGATTTTTAATAGTCTTCATAGCACCGTGTTTTAATTTTTATATCAAAACTGCTTGAATTTTGAAAATCAAAAAAAAAACAAGCCGCGAGGTGCGACCCTTGAGGTCCACACTGTCAACTTCCCAGTAATATCTACATAAACATCAACAACATTAAACACAATAATAATTTTGAAAATACTACTACTTTGAATAATAACAATGAGAGGTTTTCATAGCAGTAACAGGAATGAATTAATATGAATCATATCGTCTACGGGAGAGTCCATTGATTACGTAAGGTTTTTGGTCGATGAGGACAGATTGAATATTCACGCGGATCAATCGGTGGGGGCCTTTTTGGTCTTGAAAATTTTGTATATGCAGTCAAAAATAGGTTCAATTGCTTGTCAAAAGTAAAATGTATTACAAATGATGATGGTTATTGAAATCTTACGATTACTAAAGAATGAATCTACTAAAAACTACAATTTTTTATTCGATGAAAGCTTTTCAAAGCATATGATCTTGCAAAGTATTGACTACAAAACATTTTACCATTCAAAGCGTTGATTACCACAAATTCAAATTTGATTGAAATTTTGATAGTTTTCGAAATTTAAGCAGTTTTTTTAATTGAAAAAATGTAAAAACTATTAAAAATCTGCTCAAATTGTGCAAATGTTTGAAAACTTTCATTGAATTTACAACAATTTTTTTAGAATAAAAGATATAAAGTAATATCATTCATTCTTTAAATGGTAACTTTGAATGATTTTTTATTTTCAATTAAATTTTTTTCATATTCATGGAAGAAAATTTTGCTGATTTCTTTTCAAAAACTGGTAACAATGTATGAATTTTATAAACTGGTATCACTGTGCTGTGCAAATCAAGTTAAAAAAATATTTTTTATGAAAAAAACATAATTTTTCCAATTTTCTTCTATTAAATTGAAAAAAAACGGCTGAAACGAATTTTTATGATATTAAAACTTAATAATAATACACCAACAATACACCTCAACTGACACCACAATGATGCCAATATTATATCTAGTTCGTGAGATATAGTGAAAATCATAATGACCTTGAAAATCATAATGACTTTTAACGGTTTTTTATTTTTTATTTAATTTTTTACGTAATCATGAGAAAAAGATTTGATCTTGATTTTACAACCATACTTTGGAGTATATAAATTTTATAAACATTGATTACTTCATCTCGCAAATCAGGTTAAAAATTTATTGTTTATGAAAAAAACCTAATTTTTTGCACTTTTTTTTCTTAAAAAAAAACGGCTGGAACGATTTTTTCAAAAATCCAAAAAATTCATTATATTGTTGATACGCGTCCATTGACATCTAAGTTATGCAAATCGTATGTTTGGTTCGCGAGATATAACGCATGACAGAAACGACCTTGAAGATCACTGACTGTTAATGATTTTTTATTTTTTATTTGAATTTTTTTGTAATCATGAGGAAGACTTTTGATGGAATTTTTAGAAAAATTGTTTGGAGTATATAAATTATATAAACATAGATTACTTGGACTTGAAAATGAGGTTAAAAATTGATTGTGTTTGAGAAAAACCTCATTTTTGTGCAGTTTTTTTAAAAAAATTAAAAAACGGCTCCAAGAAATTTTTCAAAAACTTAGTAGAATTACATAAATGTCAAAACGCGTCGATTGACACTCTGTTCGAGGAAATCGTACTTTGGGCTCGCGAGATATAACGCATGACAGAAATGACCTTCAAACGAGCAAAACAGCAAATCCCCCCGACCGAAGTTTCCCAAAAACTAATCAGCTCTTAACATTGCAAAGACGCTTCGATTGACACCCTAGCGAAGTCGATAGGACTTTGTTTACGTGAGTTATGCTCGTAGAAAAAAGTGTCCACGAACGTACGTACGTACGTACGTACACACACACACACACATACATCTCTCTTTCTAAAAACACTTTATATATACTCTATAGACCTCAAAACGTAAAGAAATGTTGAAAATTTCAATTTCGATTGTCGTGGCGATTACAAGAACTTCCCATATACTGGGAAGTTAATTAATCAAATTTGCATTTGTCGCAATGAACGCTTTGAATGGTAAAATGTTTCGTAGTCAATACTTTGCTAGATCATATGCTATAAAAAAAGCTTTCATCAATATGAAAATAACAAATAACGTGGAACCCCCCCCCCATTGATCCGCGTGAATATTCAATCAAATCAATCTGTCCCCATCGACCAAAAACCTTACGTAATCAATTGACGCTCCCGTAGATGATACGATTAACATTAAGTCATTCCAGTTACTATTATGAGAGGTACATTATTATTATTTAAAGTAGTATTATTTTCATAATTATTATTTTGTTTAGTTTTTTAAATATTTATGTAAATATTACTGGGAAGTTGACCGTGTGGACCTCAAGGGTCGCACCTCGCGGCTTGTTAGTTTTTGAATTCTAGTTTATTTTCTTGTCGAAGCTGACATTTTTCTTACTTATTGATAGTGAAATGTACGCGCGATTACGATAGTCACATTGATTTAGGATTGGCACACTGCAATGGAAGCATATATTTAAGAGCTACAATATTTGATCTTATTTCTCAAATCCACATCAAAGCTCCTGAGTACAGCATTAAATTCAAATTGATTGTGTGCGTAGTAATGTAGCTAAATATAGAGATGTTTCCGCGATAAAGCTTAAATTATTTCCCCTAAGAAATTCGGCTAGAGCCGTAGCTTGAATAATAACTACATACTATAGTCAGTAGGACCAATTGGCTGTTATAAAACCCAACTATGTGGAATTTTGTGTTCTAAATCTTCTAATCTTCCTGACTGGCACTTAATGAAATCGTTACTTGCAAAAATATTTGTGAGAACACGAATTCAAATTCAAAAGACTTCGGCTTTAAATAAGAATACAATACCATGAATGATTTCCGGATGTGAAAATACGCCTGAAAGTTTCTTAGATATGATCGTTTCAATATTTGCTTTGAATTTATCATTCATCGTTTTGAGGTCTATAGAGTATATATAAAGTGTTTTTAGCAAAGGAGATGTGTGTGTGTGTGTACGTACGTACGTACGTTCGTGGACACTTTTTTCTACGAGCATAACTCACGTAAACAAAGTTGTATCAACTTCGTTGAGGTGTCGATCGAAGCGTCTTTGCAATCTTAAGAGCTGATTAGTTTTTGGGATACTTCGGTCGGGGGGTTTATTGTTTTGCCCCTTGAAGGTCATTTTAGTCATGCGTTATATCTCGCGAACCAAACATACGATTTGCATGGCTAAGGTGTCAATCGACGCGTATTAGTATTTGTGTGAATCTATCAAATTTTGAAAAAAATCGTTGGTGCCGTTTTTTTTAATTTAAGAAAAAAAATTGCAAAAAATTAGGGTTTTTTTATAAACAATAAATTTTTAACCTGATTTACGGAAGACAGTATTCAATTTTTATAAAATTTATATATTTCAAGCAATGCTTGTAAAAACAACATCAAAACTTTTTCTCATGATTACGTAAAAAATCAAATAAAAAATCAAAAAAAATCAAAGTTTTAAAATGTTTAGATAATTTGAGCAGATTTTTAATAGTTTTTGCAGTATTTTAATTAAAAAAAGCGGTTTAAATTTTGAAAACCATCAAAATTTCAATCAAATTTGCATTTGTGGTAATCAAACATCATCACCCATCCACCAAAAGCCTTACGTAACCAGTGGATGCTCCCGTAGATGATATCATTAATATTAACTCATTCCTGTTACTGCTGATTATTATTATTTAAAAGAGTATTATTTTCAAAATTATTACTGTGTTAAATATTTTTAATGTTTATCTAAATATTACTGGGAAGTTGACCGTGTGGACCTCAAGGGTCGCACTTCGCGGCTTGTTTAATTTTTGTTTGCTGATATCATTCATGGGTTGGTGATGAGTTCGTAGGATTTCACAGCATTTTTTTAGCAAATGACAGTTGTAGTAGAAGACTTGTGCGATGTATTGCTGTCAAAAGATTTTTCCTGGTCATCTAAATTGACCAACTCAATAAGGAACACATATGCGTTCAGCTCGTCCATGTTTTCTAACATTCTTCATTCTCTAATATTTCAACCATTGCCATTTCTGATGTAGACTTGGCCAACTTTTCAACGAAATGACGAGAAAGTGCCATGTCTTGATGATAAACAAGAATGTTTTGTAAGTAGACTTCCAGGACGCTATAAGATTGTAATAAATGAATCGTAACTCAAGAAAAATGATATTTTCAGCACTAGAAAACCTCGTCCCGGTTAAATGACGTGAAAAACACACAGCGATGAGTAGTAAAACAAAGAAATGTCTACAGAAAAAATAATCCAACGAAGCAAAGTGATTTGGCTTAGCCGCCGCGAAGGATGTCATTCAAAAACTTTTTGTTTGATATCTCCCAAGGTTTCATCATAGAAATAGAGGAAATAAGCATTCTACTTAAATTGCATGTTCAGTCTTCCTTGTTGGTTTGGTACGGAAAAATTGACATGAAATTGCACACACAAAATTGAAGGCACAAGCAATAAATATGAAAACTCTTAATCATATATAAACTAATGTCATTTTATTATCACATTTTTTTTTATTAAATTGACGACTAACAACACAAAAATGAATAAAAAAATTAATTAAATTCAATTTTTTAAAGAATTAAGTAACAAGAAAAAATTAACACCAAAAATTCAAGGCACAAACTTCAAGATCACTAGAAAAATATTCAATAATTTATCATTAGTACTTATTTGGATATCTTTTGGCTTTGATTATTGCTTGTAGTCTTCTAGGCATGCTTTTAGCTAACTTTTTTGTTATGGTTGGGCTCGAATTTATTCGGAATTGAAAATTTTCGGATTTGTTACTCAAGTACTGACCACAAATGTTCTATTGGGTGAAGGTCTGGAGACTGAGGTGGAGTTTTTAATTGTTTTGGCTAATATAAAGCAACCACATCTTTACAATATGTGCGGTGTGCTTTGGATCATTATCTCGTTGAAACCAAAACACATCCGATAGTCCTAATTCAATAGCGCTTGATTTTAAATTCGTTTTCAGGATATTAAGGTATTTAAATTTGTCCATAGTTGTCTCAACAAATTTCATGTTGCCGACTCCTACTGCAGACATGCTGACACTACCTCCTCCATGTTTTACGGTTCCGCACAAATTTTCTTTCTTTAGCTCGGTATTCGCTTTCCTCCAACCTATTTGTCTGCCATCAGAGCCAAATAGGTAGAACCGACTTTCATCACGGAATACCCAGAAATTTGGACCCTCATTTACGTAAGTTTTCGCAAACTCTAACGGTTTTTTCTATTTGCTTCTGATATAAATGGCTTTTTACGGGCTATTCTTCCATTTAAACCATGGTTTCGCAATGTTCTTTTAATAGTTTCCTTGGATATTGGTTTTTGGATCATATGAGAACCTTCAGCCCTAACATTATTAATCGGCTTCTTTGGATATTTTTCTATTTCCCGTCGAATGTATTGTTCAACTTTTTTCGTCTGCGCCCCGTTTTATTAATTAAAGTTCCGTCATTCTTCCATTTGTTGACTGCAGTTCTTACTGAAGAAAATGATCTCCCAACTATTTCCCCTACTTCCCGATTTGTTTTACCCTGACAAACAAGCTTAATAATAATCTTTCTTTCCGCAACTGTGGTTTCTTTTCTCCGTTTATCCAATTCAGCTTTTTTCTATTTATTTATGTAAAAATATTTCATTCTTTTTGAAAAAAAACCACACAGTTATCTCAACTAGTCCTTACGTTCACGTAAAAATCAATACTTGTAATAATGGCATCATCAAACTCTAAGAAATATCTTGTTAGATGCACTTGTACCTTCAATTTCTTGGAGCTCGTAAGTGGTACAGTTGACATCAAAATAGGAAAATTTGTGATAGATTCCATTTTTTTGGTATTAATTTTGTGTACATTATATAGAAGATTATGCACTTACAGAATAAAATGCCAATTCGATAAATTCACTACAATTGTAGTAACATTGAATAATATTTTGGCATTTATATGGTTGTGCCTTCAATAATGTGACTATGTATATATATACATATATATATATATATATATATATATATATATATATATATATATATATATATATATATATATATATATATATATCGCTCGAAGGCCGTTGATTCTTCGCAAGAAAATCTCCACGCTATACGAAAATACTCCACGCTAAAACCACAAAAGCTATATTGGATTGGTATTCATTATTTGAAATCTTTTAACATGCGTGTATCCAATAATACTATCTTCTTTACTTACAATGGGTATGAAAAAATGCGTGTGTGTGTTGTGTTTTTAATATACATTACCATTGAAGATAGCTTTCGTTAGAATTCCTTTCTAACTGGAGGCCGTCCGCGTACAAACATTGAATTTTTCCTCCGTCTAAAAGATTATTTGACATTTTATATCACACAGTGCAAGCATTTGGCATTGCTGAAAGTCAAAGTCAATTAAATTTATGTATCTTAATAAATTTTTAAATTACGCTTCCTAATCTTTACTTTTTATAAAATAAACAACCAGAAATATTTAAAATGACCGAGAAAATTTCAGTTACATCTACTTCTTCATAGTAAGTGGTGAAAAGTGGCAATTGCGTCGTGTCCTGTCCACTTTAAATTTGATAAACTTTTTCGAAAAGAGCTCTCAGAAAATTCAACTCCAGTATTGGTGACCGAAACGACCGTCGTTGGCACAAACTTTATAATAAGCCTTCGGAAGAGGTTGATGACCGCATAAAATGGTGCATTTCAAGTTATCCCTCCGTTAAGTTCAACATAGTAGAATGTAATGATCGCTGATTAATTCAGAAAAGATTCCTTGAATAAACCTCTTTAAATTGAGAATTATTTAAGGTGAAATTCAGGGCTGTCTTTCATTTGAAGGCCCTTGAAGACAGTTACTATCATTCCAAAGTTGAGGTCAACTTTGTAGATTTAAAATTGAGCACGAATTGCACATTTCAGACAAGTCGCTATGAAAGTACATATTTGATTTTATTGTAATTGATTAGAATTTGGATTTTAAGGAAGTTGAATTTTATAAATAAATATGACGTTAATTATAATAAGGATAAAGATATCACATCCACCGCGTATGCACACTCTCAAAAAGTTCGACAGCAAACTATCACCGATAGCTCAACCAATTCCAGCCGAGACAAGCTGAAGTCGGCGTTCAAGAGTTATCACGAGGCTACTATTGGGAGTTTGATACTTTTTTCAGGGAGTTGAATTTCGTAGTGTGGCAACAAACACCGATATTCTGAGGAATAAGTCAAATCCTGTGAAAGATTGTCGGAACCCATGCAAAACCCAGTTGCCCCGAAGATCTAGCCTATTACCCATTTATCTTTTCCGTGAGGGTTGGTTCTCTAGAACCATCAGTCATGCAACAAAAGTTGCAACCAGGATTGCCACTTGACGGAGAGACATCACAACATCACAGCACTTGGCCTAGATCTGAACTGTCAGCAGAACGGTATAGACTTGGAGAACGTCAGATTGATCGAAAAGTGGCATAATCTGGTGGAACGGAACGAGTTCATGAAAGCTTAGTTTACGAGTGTGTCAGCGGAACTTGGGTATTCAATGGATACAAATAAGAATCTTTAAGACCGAAAAATATCAGTGCCAGAATTGGTTAACATTAAATTGTTTAATGTAACCAAATTGATTTTTGTTTTAGGCAGAGCAGGATAAACATTTGGTGAGAAAAAGTTTGATATCCGACAATTCAATCATTTTGTCGATCAATGTACATGCATACATACATACCTTAGTTATACATAATCTGCTCAATAGAGGTAATACGTGTTACCTTTGAGATGAGACTAATTGTAAACGAAGCTCAATCGGTGTAGCTGGATTACGTTGCGCTCCAAGAAAACACGGATGAAGTTAATAGCAGAAATATCGTTTTTCCTTAAATGTACCCATAGACTGATTACTTAGTTGTCGAAAGAGACCACACTGAGGTGAAGTGAAATTCGATTCACTATAAAATTGAAAAGAAAGCCTAGAATAACCCAGTTTCTGTACCAAAAAGGATGTGAAAAAATTATTCAAAGTTGTAGGAACCAGCCTCGTTCTTTTGTAGTGCACATTATACTTCTTGACGATTATCTCAATTTGATATATAATTTAAGAAAGTTCCCCAAACTCCCGGACGCAGTATCTGCTGGTTTCATTATGAAACACGAAAACTTCCCGTTTTGATCGATACTACAGGGTGGCGCAAAAGTTTCTGACCATAGTATTTCTTGTATAAAATTTGAAAGAAAAGAGATTGATTTAATATTATAATTTTATTATAAACTACACACATTAGGTAATATAATAAATAATGAGTATGAAGTATGTCCTTCTTCGTTTTCTGTACACTCTGAAAGTCGTTTTCTGAAACTTCCACATAATTTTTCTAGGTAGTTTGTAGAAATTGCGTCCCACTCAACTTGTACACGTCGAATCAGCTGCCGCCTATTTTTTGGTCTAGGATCTCTAAAGACACTCTCCTTTAATTAGGACCACACATTTTCGATGGGATTGAGATCAGGGGAACTACCAGGCCAATCAATCCACACATTAGAAAAATACTAATAAATCGTTTCATAAGTTTTCAAAGCAGTATGCGGCTTGGCGCCATCTTGTATCAAAATCACTTCCTTTCCGTCTCTGAATTGTTGGCAAATAGTAAGGCATTGCACAAAAACAAGGACAATATTTTCCCTGTAATATTCTCCATTAACGGACACTCCTTGCTGAACAAAGTGAAATTGGCTTTTTCCGCGACTGCTCACTCCGCCAGCTACCATAATTTTTACGTCCAATTTCGAAGTCTGTATTACGGAAATATTTGCGAAAATGCTGGTTCTTACTGTTCTGTTCTGTCGATTATGTATTGGATGCAGTTGGATCCACGACTCGTCCCCGAAAAGAATGTCTGTACGCTGCCTTATACCACGGGTATTGTCATCAGCAAATCCACGGATTTTTAGATTTTGGCAGAAATTCAGTCAGTCTTGAATGTTCTTCTTGGAAAGGAGAGGTTTCTTGCGTTGTCTATAGGCTTGTCGGCCCCAGTTGGTGGACCGAATGTATCGCTGAACGGTTCCCCTCGACAAGTTTTTAATGGCCGCCAGAGAGCTGTTAAGCCGTTTCGTCACTGTTCATGTCTCCACTCCTGGTCTATTTTCAGCCAATGTTCTAATTGTTCTTTTTGCTTCTGCTGAAAGTACCGACGGTCAACCTCTTCATTCCATATCCTCCACGATTCCTTCTTTGGCATTGCACCATTTTTCACGGTGTTCTTGCTGATCCTAAGTATTCTGCATATGTCGCTGCAGTTGTTTCCCAATCGATGCATGCGTTGAATTGCAATACGTTTTTAAATTTGACCACTTACCATTATCGTTGCAAAAAAATTCCAATTCAATTCGTTGAAGATTCACGAAGTTTTCGGGTTTGTACAAAAGAGCGTTAAAATTAAGGTCTTTCGAAAAATTTCATACTTTTACTTCAAGTAACCAAATCTGAATGGATAAATTTATATTTTCAAAAGTCCTTTTATTGTACAGGTGGTAACATCTAAGGCCAATAAAAAAATACCTAAGTACTTATGGGTCTGCATATTTTACTTGTAATTAGGCCTACCTACAAATCTTCTTCGAATTTTTGTACCTGTTTTTACTGAGTCTTCAATAACAGTCATTATTTTCGTATTATCGTTTAAATTTCTGTTTTCACTCCTCATGGAAATTAATTAAAGCTATGTAGCTATAAAAAAATATAGAGTGTCAAAATTTTTGAAGATAGATTTTTGCCGATAAATTTATTCAGGTTGATTTTTCATGTCGAAGGTCAGAAACTTTTGCGTCACCCTGCATAACGATATCATTAGAATAAGCGAAATTAGGTAACATTATTCGTATCAATATTTAGTATAATTGTTAATGGTTTATTATTTTTATACAAATACATTTAAACAATTAGTAACAATTTAATGCAGTATCCGAATTCTTAAAACATTGACTGCCCGAAGTGCGAATTTGATTTTTCTTAAATTCGTGAACAATTAATTTCTTGCAACTGAAATATTAAGAGTTCTTCGAGTATTCAATTTGCAGATTGATTCAATTGCATATGTTGATCAGAAAAAGGTGTGTCTTGAATCATTCTGCATTTGAGCTACGGAATGATGCGTATTGAAAACCAGTTCGATCAAATCTGCTATTCACTGTGACAGATAAACAGGTTCATTTTCCTTTCATTGGCCTTATTTTAGAAAGCTAAATTGCCATGAGTGATTTAGCCATATTATTTGCCCTCGTAGCTCAATCGAGTGGACTAACAAAATCGTCCTTAAACTCATCATGTCATTCATTCCCTCGTAAAGGATACAACTCAATAGATAATATAAACATTTCTTCTTGCCGCTCCAAACACTCATCAACCGTTGATGAAGGTTTAAGTGGAATATTTGATGTTTTATAATCCCATTTGCTCGTTTCGTTAATCGAAAATAAAGTTTCGTCCTTACTAACAGACCTTCACTATGAGTTCCGTGTTTGCAGAACAATGCGATAATTTGCTGGTGTATTGCTGTGAGGGATTAACTTCCAATGGTTGTGCAGCTCGAAGGTGATGCCACGCAATAACTCACACTTTGTGGCCAACTTGCTCTGCGTAGGATTCCAGTAAGGTGAGCTAGGTTCCAGGCCATGGACTGCTAAATCGAATTAGCCTGATGCTTGCAAATCGCTTTTTGGCATGATACGCTTTGTATCGTTATCTCATCATAAACCAAATTAAGTCCAGCTTGTCATGTACAAGGGAGTTTGTAGCTATTTCGGAAAAATGATTGTTTTTACGTTTTGTATTTTGGTGAATGAAGGTGGTAAAAATGTTTCATGAGTTGTACACGTAATTTTTCGCAGTGAATTCGTAGGATGGAGTATGAAGCACGCAAGAAATCAATTTCTCTGATTGTTTTGAAGTCGTACGTCAGGGCAATTTATTATCCAACTATCCATCTATGTCTGCCTGTTCTGTTTCTTTACAGGAGCAGCTAAAGTTAAAAAATAAATAATTGTTATGAGCAAAATCAGTACGCAAGTAGCATTTCTTGGAATAATATATTTTGTGAGGAAAGGTTCGCGCTATGAAAATAATCTTTAAATGATTGTCGTAAACCTGGACTTGCAAAAGAACAAGAAAAATGATCTGCTAAATGCATTAACTGATTACACTTGAGAGAATACTTAAAGTCACAAGAATTCAATGATTTATAAATCAGTAACGATTTAATCTTGCAATATCCAAAAGTATTCTGAACGGCGATCACCTCAACAGTCCCGTACACTGCAATTGTTATTTTCCCGCACTATCGATAACACCACAATATATGATATTTTACCATTGGTTGAAATATATCGGAAACTAATAATGTAAAGCGTGAGTGAGAAGGGGCCACCTGCAGGATTTTCGCGTAGCGTGGGGTTATCTCGGGATTTTTTGAGGCGGTACCCGAAACACGTTACTTAACGTCAAATATTTTTAACACTAGTGCGGAAGTGGAGTCTCTCAGGCTCCTATATAACATACAATTTTTTTCTAGATACTGATTCTGAACCGCGGCAAAACCCTATCCTTTATTTGGGTGTTTTGAGCGTCTTTTGGTGGTGCTTTAAGATTATTGAAAAAGTCGTGTTGTTGTTTTTTACCAAAATATTTTGTATTTCCTCACACGAGTCGTGAACAAAATACTGAAGAAGGTTGTAAGTCGCAACCGAAATACGTATTTGAGGATACAAAATATTTTGATAAAAAGCAACAACACGACTTTTTCAATAATCTTAAAAACCCTCTGTTTATCTAAATATAGGTCTTTCATAAGAACAAAATATGCATTTGTAATCAATTTTCTTCACTATAATTATACAGAATATGAAAAATCAACTATCACGGCACTTTTTCGGACTTTTTCAGACTTATCATTTTGACACGTTAAAAATAACTAAATCTTACACTAGAACAAAAAAAACTTCTTTATCTAATAATTTAATTTACGAACGCAAAAAAAAACAAGCCGCGAAGTGCGACCTTCGAAGTTCACACGGACAACTTCCCAGTAATATTTACATAAATATTAAAAATATTAAACACAATAATAATTATGGAAATAATACTTCTTTTAAAAATAAAGATGTACTTCTCATAAAAGTTATTGGAATGACTTAATATTAATCGTAACATCTACGCGAGCGTCAATTGATTACGTAAAGATTTTCGTGGATTGGTTTGATTTAATATTCACGTGGATGAATCGAAGCGGGGACAGGTTTCAAAGCCTTTTCTACGTTATTTGTTATTTTCATATCGATGCTTCAAGGACAAAACAGCGCTAGCAAAAATGAATGCAGTTTTTATTATTAAGACAACTGAAGAGATTTTGTCGCGTGATGGCCATTTTGAATAGTTGCGGTCAAAGCTGCTAGCCCTTCGGCATAATCACTGAATTTGTATTTTTTCACGATTTTACATCAATGAAACTAATAATTATTTCTTATTTTCTGTTGATTTTGAGAAACATTGATTATGCAGTCAAAAATAGGTTCAATTGCATGTAAAAAGTAAAATATATGTATTACAAATAATGATGGAAGTAATTGAAATCTTATGAATACTAAAGAACAAAACTCCTAAAAACTACAATTTTTTATTTGATGAAAGCTTTTCAAAGCATATGCTCTTAAAAAGTGTTGACTACAAAACATTTTACCATTCAAAACGTTGATTATCACAATTGCAAATTTGATTTGATTTGTATTGGTTTTCAAAATTTATGCAGTTTTTTTATTAAACTTAAAACACGGTTCTGTGAAGACTATTAAAAATCTCCGCAAATTATGCAAATAATAATAAACTTTGATTGACTTTACAACATTGTCTTTAGAATAAAAGATTTAAGATATAAAAATTCGTATGACCCCTTTTTACATGGTGACTTTGAATGATTTTTTTTATTTTAAATTCAATTTGTTTTGAAATCATGAGAAAATATTTTGCTGGTCTCTCTACAGAAATTGATAAAAGTTTATAAATTTTATAAACATTTATTATTGCGATGTTAAATTTATTAATTATTAATTAATTTTTTTATGTAAAAAAAGCACTAATTTTCAATATTTTTTTATTAAATTAAAAAATGGCTACAAAGATTTTTTTTTAAATTTAAAAGCATCATTGAAGTGGTAATACGCGTCGATTGACTTCTTAATGATGCAAAGATTATATTTGGTTCTCGAGATATAATGAATGACATAAATGACCATGAAGGATATGATGACTTTTAATGATTTTTTTTTTTTTATTAAATTGTTTTTTGTAATCATGAAAAAAAATTTTTTGGTGATTTTTCACATAAAAAGTTTGGAGGATATAAATTATATAAACATTGATTACTGCGTCTTGAAAATCAGGTTAAAAATTTTGTGTTTTTGAAAAAAAAATAATTTTTTGCACTTTTTTTAAAAAAATTAAAAAACGGCTCCAACGATTTTTTAAAAATTTGATTGAATCATTTAAATGTCAATACGCGTCGATTGACATCTTGATGAATCATATCGTACGTTTGGTTCGCGAGATATAGCGCATAACAGGGTTGACCTTCAAGGGTTGAAAACAGCAAACCCCCCCGACCGAAGTGTTCCAAAAACTAATCAGCTCTTGAGATTGCAAAGACGCTTCGATTGACACCATAACAAAGTCGATACGACTTTGTTTACGTGAGTTATGCTCGTAGAAAAACTGTCCGCGAACGCACGTACGTACGTACGTACATGCACACACACATACAAACTTCTTTCTAAAAACACTAAAAATATACTCGTAAGACCTCAAAACGTAAAGATATGTTGAAAATTTCAATTTCGATTTTCGAGGCGATTACAAGAACTTCCCATATACTGGGAAGTTAATAAAAGCTCCTTCTGGTAACACAAATAAAAAATTCTGACAGCAGTCATAATATATGTAAATTACTGGCAGTCAGCGCACAAAGGACAAGAACATTGCAGGCACACAGGTTTGCTGCACTCCACACAAACATAAGTGGTCATTCGGTGCTTCTTCGCGGGACATATTCTACATGCTCTTCTGGTTCCTTGACTGACTGGTGGTGTCTGGACATTTTCAGTAACCATATCTTTACCCAAAATTCGAACAATAGTTGACTTCAGCTCTTTTGGCAATTTTGTGTTTATTACACGTCTTTGCATACATATGCGGCACTACAAGCAAACGTGCCAGTTGTTTCAGGAAATCTCCTCGTTCAACCTTTTTTGATTGGAGCATATTGTAGAGAATATACGCATACATGCCACTTACATCTAGCACTTGATACAGTACTACTATTGTCCATCTCTGTGTTCGGCGGCTAGTCGAGTAAATGGAACATTTCTTATCGGCTTCATCAACGCTTCCTTTGGTTGAGCTGTAATAGTGTGTAATTTTGGGCTTATTAGTATCTTCGTCAAGTTGATCATCATCATGCATGGAAGAAACGATCATTAGAGCTCTATTTTTCTTGGGTACAAAAAAACATAACGTGACGCGCGAACTTGGTTTTGTAAATATGAATTCTTGTATTAGTCTAGGTCAAAAAATTTTGTAGCATTTCATCATGAAATAACTTATTCCAGATGCTAAAAGGATCTTTGTCACAGTTGACTGCGTCTTCAAGGTCATTGAAATCTTCATCTGAATCACTTTCATGACACTATACCAGTTCTGCTTCAGATATCAAGGAATTTTCAATATCTGCCTCATTGTCTGACTGATCCGAAGCCAACAATATACTTGCATAATTCAATTCTTCTTCGAAAGATGAATCATCTAGTCGTATTTTTTTTCTGAGGCTGTTTTAAACTAGAGCAACTCGCTTTACTACTTTCCGCCATTTTTCATAACAAAAATCTAAAACTAGCACAAAAACTATCAAAATATTTAATATGGCAATAGTGGACGTGGAGCGTAACAGGCTGCAGCCAGTGTTTCGATGATTATTATTCACGTGCTATGCGCCCAGCGACACAGCCTCCTCCCTCACTGTCTATTTTGCTACTAAAAGAGAAGCTACTGGGACGCTCGGGTGCGGGGATCGGGGAGAAGTGTGCGAAGCAAAGAACTTGAGAACCGCGCGGAGTCTCTGAGACTCCACGGCAATACTAAAAGGTTAAGGGGGAAAAAGGGGTTAGACGGTTCAAAAAACCGATTTTTTTTATTTCATAAATTGTTAGTAAAACTATTGGAAAATATGTTCCCAAAATTATAAATGAAAATTTCGACTCGTTCTATTGTTATAAACCATTCAACCTTCAGCCCCCGAGCGCTACTTTTTTCCAAACGCGTTTTTCTCGAAAACACATACAAAAGATGTGAAAATGTGGCAAAAAATTATGCTGTTTTGTTTTGACCGCTGTAAAAAATTCAATTTTCTATTTTTTTATATCATTTAGGTTCATATATAAGAGAGACATATAATAAAAGTAAATTCAACCCTCGTTTGATTTCAGATGAAAATTGCGGCTTCCAGAATGTACGCAAAATACTGAGTGTGATTGTGACCTGCAATATGGGATCGCTAATATCTTTGGTGTTTTTCAAGGAAATTCTTCAAAAGTTTTATAGCTTACACTAAAATATACGTTTAAAATATTCTCATAGTTTTAATAAATTATATTCATTTTTTATAGTATTAAAAAAAATTCATGAAAATCATTGAGAAAACGCTGGCTTAACCCTATTTCCCCCCTTAAATGTTATGATGAGTTGAAAAATTTGACTGATTATAATTTATTAATGATATAATTATCCCAAAGACTGTATATATAATAAGCAGATGAATATTAGTAAAATGAGGCACGTTATGTGATAAATCCTATCGATTTTAATGTAGTATAGACGAAAAAAGTATGTTTGAAATAACGAGTGTATCGAAAAAAGTTGACCTTTATAGTTATGTCTCTAAAAGTGGTACTAATTACTTCATCGAACTAAATTTTTTCTCTTTTATGATTATATTATATTAACTAAAATTTACAATGAATTTTCAATTGAAGGAAAAAAATTCGGACCTTTCCGTTAACTCCACGCATTAGGTTCCGTACAACGATTATTTTGAAAATCCTATTAAGTTTTAGCAATTTTGTTTGTTTTCTTTAATGTTTTCTTAATTTCAGCCCAATATCTTTCGATTGGTCGAAGTTCAGTACAGTTGGGAGGGTTACTTGCTTTCGGTACCACAGAGATGTTGTTGTCCTCATACCACTTCATTGCTGATCGAACATAATGACTTGTCGCTTAATCTAGCCAAAATGCTAAAGTAGTTTTAGTCGCTTCTCGAAACACTCTTCGATGTATACCGCTGAGTTGATGGTACCCTTCGCTACAAATTCTACTGATCTGAGACCACATCGACATATTGCCTGCCAAATCATGTAGCGCTTGGGAAATTTGGTGCTTTTTTGGTTTTATTTTTTGGGCCACCATTTGATCTTGCCGTATAGAAGTCCTGACCAGGCAACTGTGCGAAATCGGTCTTTGCGTATGTTTCATCGTCCAACACAACACAATCGAATTTGGTCAGGTAATCCTTGTATAGCTTTCGTGCCCGATTTTTCGCTTCTCTCTCCTTTTCCTCGGATCGATCGAGTACTTTTTAGACTTCATATGATCTAAGATTATAATGCTTCTTAATTCTCTGAATCATTGCGTTTGATGTTTGCACTTTTTGAGTCATATCTCGAATGGTTGTTTGAAGACTCTGCAAAAATTTCCTCTTTACCTTTCGGCTCAAATTTGAATCGGATGGACCTTTTTTTACATGATCCAGACTTTCTAGCAACAGATAGGCCCTTTTTGTACTTTATAATAGTCTGTTTCACTGTTGCAATCGACGAATTGGTCTCCTTTGCTAATACCGAATATTTACATAAGTAACTTACGCACTTTTTCTTGATTTGATAAAATTTTGTCAAGAGCGATCCTACAATATGAATGGATTAGACGTTCTTTTTTGTCGCATTTTATAGCTATTTTTGCAAACCTGATGAAGACTTAAACTTTTCCGAAACAGGAGCTATTCAGGAGAAACTAAAGGTCAATTTTTTCCGATACAGTCCTTCGATGATTTGCCGCCGGAGCCGTGTATTTCGGTTATAACGAAAGCGCGAAAGAGTACGTAAGGATTACAGTTATGGAAAGTTTTATTGATAAAGTCCTCCAGTAATATCTGTTACTACCAAAAATAGCTACTGTGTCTCTTCTTTCTGCCATATTAGTTTTTTGTTACTCAAACTTACTATTACGTCGCGGAACGATTTTTGTGTATTTCTACGAGAATCCCCAGAAGAAAAAATATTTCAACTGAAGCAATCAAACAAATGATTCCTAAACTAACCTTATTGTACTCCTGACGGAGCCTGAGTTCAAATAGACATGCCAATTTATGTGAACATCGCTGATTTACATATATGCGTTTTATATCAAAATTAGTGGCCGAGATTATTCAAAGTCATTCTAATTCCAGCGTCAAGTAAACAAATCTACGAGTATCTTCTCTGCGTCCACGTTAATCACAGCGAATGTAAATAAAGATCACAACATTCACTAGTCTTTATGAATAAATCAAAACTCATTTGTTTGTTTGAGGTAAGCAGCGTTAAGGAGAACTGCACGGACGCGACTCGACAAAAGATTGTTTAATATTATCTTTGCGAGTGAATGAAATGTAATCGGACAAGAATTCTGCAATGGCTTTTGTTGAATAATTTATCTGAAGCTGCGACCGTTCAGACATGCACGAATAATAATGTGCAATTTCTTTTCATAGCTGCATCACTGACCAACGGTGCATTCCATTTTTGCAGTGTGCTTTCGTGGCTTCACTTAAGCATGCTAGCCTTGTGAATCAAGTGGCTAATGTTCACTTGGATGTGTCATATAACGGCTGGGTGCGTGAAACAGCGAGGCCGTAAAGAAATGGAAATACTTGAATGAAAATTATGAACACTCAGTCAAAACCTGATCTTGCTTGAAGAAGAAGAAAAGACGATAGAAGAAATCTTATTTATTTCATACTTGACCTAAGGATCTGCAAAAATCAATTCGTTTTTTCAACGTCTGTTTTTCCTTTCAGCACAATTGTCTATACGAGTTTATTTTGATAGCCAGTTTTTTTCGTGCAGTTGCATGTGAAATATATGGTGATTTTTGGAGCCCCTTCAAACAAATTGCCATTTTTGGCTTTATTTGCTTGCAAATTTCATGACATTTAGTGTTTCGAAATAATTTGTGGCATATGAAAATCACGCGTTTACGTCTTAGAAAGCTCATGCTGTCGGTCATATTTTGCATCACCTTTCCAGCACCGCCCAGGTTCATTTCTTGAGATGATTTGTTCAACAAAAGTTGGGTCCAATAAAGCAAAAGATTCACGCACTGTACGGCATATTGCGCC
The DNA here is from genome assembly GCA_963942545.1 of Oxycera nigricornis. Taxonomy (NCBI): domain Eukaryota; kingdom Metazoa; phylum Arthropoda; class Insecta; order Diptera; family Stratiomyidae; genus Oxycera; species Oxycera nigricornis. Next base: position 83,930,451 of record OZ012660.1, read on the forward strand.
ATCCTGATGAAAGCATTTGTCCTTTAGACGGTTAGGTCGAGCTCGTCAAATTGATTTGCGGTAGGCTAAGTAGCTGTCAAAATATGGTCAAATCTTGATCACACATAAGTTCAACTATAATAACTTATTAAGTGTATTTGATATGAAGGGTGTCTTGAATATGATTAGCGCTGTCATCGGTGACAGACCGTAGTTGTAGATGTTGTAGTACAACAAATTTTTAATTCGAAAAGTTGATCATCCCGCATTTGTAGAAGCATAGCTTGATAATATCCCTATCGTGAAAGATTGTTCGGGAACTGCACGAGCTTTGTCTTTGATTGACTTCACTCATTTCATTCGTTAAATTCACCGAATCCATAAAATTTCCTAAGTCACAGTTCACAATCCTCCATATTAAAAACTCACTATCTTCTCACTTTGAATGAACACATAACCTCACTTCCAGTACGTCTGCTAAAGTTTATCGGGTCCGGACCCGAGAAACTCAAGATTAACGAAGATTTCAACTTCGACGTAAGCTCTAACGGAACGTTCCACACTTTGACGGAACGTATGTCAAATTTAGCATAGCTGTTAGTGACAGGGTGCGTACCATCCCAGTCCGACTCTCGGTTTCGTACGTCAATTGTAGTCAGACTTATTGGCATTGATGTTGGAAATCAAAAAACTACGAATCATTTCTCGGTAGTGATCGCCATTCACGGTAACGTTGGTTTCGTTTTCAGATTTGAAAAAGAAAGGACAAGGTATAACGCCGTGACTTTCTCGGAATGTAATGGGGGTTCTTAAGTGTCTTGAGGATTATCCTCACACCAAAAATGGCTATTTTGCTTATCTTCGAACCCGTTAAGTCAGAAATGAGCCTTATCGCTGAAAATCATTTGATCTTAAAAATACGGTTCAATTTCCAACTTGTTCTTAGTCCATTCACGTATGACGCAAACGATGGTCTAATGACTTTAAGTGGTGCACTTGTCGCATCTTATAGCTCTTTAGTTCAAGCTCTTTCCTCAAAAGTTTCCATGTAGTTAACGGACAAAATCCAAGTTGTTGAGATAAATCGATAATTTGTCACACTATCCTTAATAGCAGCGAAAGATATCTCGGTGCACACTGTACGAGCTCGTGTTGGATGAAATTTGCCATCGCGTTGCTTATGAGCTGCTCAAGTGAACGACCATAAATTCGACGACGTACTCTTTAAGTTTGGTACAAATAACGCGAATTTTGGTGTTCGAATGTAAGTTTTTGCATGTTAATTTGCCATAATGTCAAAATGACTGCGAATTTGACAGATACAATGACAGATATCCCTATAAAAGTTTCATACCTCAAAAAATACCCGTTATAAAGTCTTGTTTGCGGGTGTGAACGCGAAGATGAAAAAGTAATAATATCAGCCCATAAAAACAATAATTCGCTCGATGGCGTTACAATCGAATAAATTTCTCCTCGAAAAACCAATCAAAAGTAAAAATATGTTAAACGAAAATGAAAAAAAAAATTGTGAAACAAGCAAGCCGCGAAATGTAACGGTTAAAGTTCACACGAACAGCTTCTCAGTAATATCTAAATAACTAATAAAAGCAATAGCCTTTTAAAGATTTATAATGATAATGCAACAGACACTACAATAAGTGGAATGAATCAATATTAATCGAATCATCCTCTTATTTATTGTAAATATTTATTGTTTTTATATGACAATTTTTTGCAATTATAAAAACTATGATCATGTTAGTCATTCGCTTTATATCTTTCACGATTTTGTGGAGGAATAGTTTGGATTAGAAGAATATATCTTTGAATAAGCTCTAAGGTTTTATGTGCTTCGTGCGTTTATTGCAATCCAAAAATCTCGTCAGGTTTCTGTAATTTTCTCACCCATTTCTTTTATAGCTGTTGATTCTGCATGTTTGCATCCCTTTCTGATAACTCTTTTTGAAACTAGTAACCTTAGTTTATTAGTAGTATCGAAAATTTGAAAATTCCATTTTCAAACTGAATTTTCTGCCCCTCCAGTAATTGAACGGGTACGTCATATTGTAGTTTATCTTCGAGATTATAAAAACAATTTACTTGCTGCACCCTTCCCAAGTCGTTTAATGGTTTTGGTAATTGCACCCGTTGGGCTGGATCCTGGATAAAAAAACACTAATTTATTGCTGCTTCATCGGGTTAGTGTTATCTTAGGCTTAAGCGCTGTAAATACATATAAATGAATGCAAAAAATTAAGCAAAACTGGCGAAAAATAGTCCTAACTTACACATTTACTGCACGCCATTTCTTGTCACACTTCTTGTTTGCGACTCATTGGCAAGGAAAACTGAAGTTGTTTTAAGAGCATCTATAAAAAGGTGGTAATTTCACTAAACTTTTTATTCGAAAGCACACTTGAAAGAAGGCACAATCTTCTTGATTCGTTTTTGACGTTAGATAATCTTGAGATTATGCAGGAAATTAAATAAATAAAAACAACCTATCTTTTAAAATCCAAGAAAACCGCCCAAGAAGAAAGGTAGACACCAATGACTTTTCACTTCGACGTGAATTTAGTGCTGGACTACCATTAAAGAATATTTTATGTTGATGCTGTTGCTGTTACAACCTTGGAAAGTGCGGCCGCTATCATTATAATGCACGTAAGCGTCCTGTTTTAACTGTTGATTGCCCTGTAAATGGGTCTGCTTGTAAGAAGCGTCTGCCCATCAGCGGTTCTTTACCACACCATCTCGCATCAAATGAATATTTAATTTTTTCATTAGAGTTACGGAGAAGGACATGGGTCCGAGGCACACACATAAACGGCAATCCTAGGCGGGACGTGCCAATTCCTTTTTTTATTAATGCGGAAAATTCATCTCCATCACAGGTAAATCCGTAATACGCCTCATCATCCCGACTTTAATTGGATGTGAAACCCGAGCCCTAACATATTAATTTTGTGGGTTTCCCGTTCAAGTAATGCGTCTTCAGGAGCTTTTAGCCAACAGGAAAATTGCTTCGTGTGCTCTCACTTTGTCGAATGAGGAATATTGTGAAATCGAGCGTTCAAAATGATTTAAGATTAAAAGAATGATTAAGTGATTTCGCTCAGATGATTTTCAAAACATGAACGATATTCAAATAAAACGATAACAATTCTTAACAGAATATTCAATTGTGCTGGGAGGTGATAAAATTTGATAACATTAAGTATTTGATCTGCTATTAAAGAGGAATTAGCAACATTGGGATAGTAATCTTTATGCTTTCTGTCGAAAAGTACACCTTGCTGGATTAAGAAAGTATTTTTTTCAAACATGATGCCTGAAAATATTTTCTTCTTAGACAAAAGGCAAATAAGCTGATTTTATGAATTTATGCAAAAAAAGATCAAGCGACCCTTGTCACTTTTTCATTTAGAAAATGTGTATTTCGGTTATGCTTTTCTACTACTGGCGTGACCTCAATATGAAGTACCAACGAATAGTATCATTAATTTTTTGACGTTAATTTTGATTTCGGTTGGTGAATAATTTCGAAAACATGTTAGTTTAAATAAAATCGTTTTTCTAATTGTATCAGCATCAAAAAGTCATTTAAAAGCAGTCATTTCAAATCAACTACGATTGAAAATGCATGCCGGGGTGGCTAGTGTAATTATTAATGTATCCTTGCAAAATTAATTTTGAAAACAAAATTAATTCTTTTCGATTCATGCCTCACATTCCGCAGTTCCTGCAGTTAATCATCGCTCACATATTAGGAAATTGAGTTTGTATTTACAGAGCACTGTGCATACAAAAGACAATGGAAAATTCGCGGTCAGGAAATGAAACTTTAAAACGATATTTATCAGAGAATTAGGAGAGATATACAAACAAAATACACGTGTTAAGCAGAGCAGAGCTTATATTTGCGGTCGTCGATACCAGTCACCCAGGTGTTGAAAATTGTTAGTCCCCTTTTTACTCTAGGTACAAGCGGGCGTCAATAAGTCCTTAGAAAATCCCAAATGGCGTGCAAAGTATCTCAAAATATTTTTTTCTCAGTAAGCGCTATCAAAATTTGAGACAGATCCATTAAGTAGTTTCGTTTTTATCGTCGATAAAATTGAACAACTTTTGTTTATTTATAACAATGGAGAAAAGTGAGTTCCGAGCGGTGATTAAACATTTCTATTGAAAAGGCCTCACACCGAAACAACTCAAAGCTGAGTTGGATACAGTTCATGTTAAATCTTTTTCTGTGTTTGAAATTATTTACAAATGGATAAATGAATTTAAACGTGGCCGTACATCAACAAAAGACAAACATCGTTCAGTACGCCCTATAGAATTACCCAAAATGATCGAAACAACCAATAACATGTTGTTGAATGATAGAAGAAATAAATTGCGCAAAATTGTTGAGGCCACGAGGGTGTTAAACGGCACCGTCTTTTCAATTTTACATAAAAAATTGGATATGAAAAAAAAATCGGCAGGATGGGTGCCGCGTTTGCCACAATGAGGGTGAAATCGGCCGGCAAGGCTATGGCCTCGGTTTTTGGGATGCAGGTGGAATATTTTTCATAGACTGTTTGCAAAAAGGAAAAACACTCACAATCAGATTAAGTTGAAAAATAAAAAAATATCAAAAAACATGTTTTCTATCTTTTTCTAAGGACTTAGGGTGGGTCACCTCGTATAACAACTAGTTTGTTCATAGACTGTCTATAGATTGATTTTCAACCCAACAACTGAAGTATATATCGTACGGAAACTATTGCTGTATTGTTTTCAGCTTTTCGCTATTTGTTTGTGCAAAATGCTTATATGCTACCTTAGTTCCAGACTATCTTACATCCAAACGGAAAATTTTACAAGGTTGCATATGTAAATCCTAAATGGAAGAGCGATTTCTCTTTTTGGAAGTCGAAGAAAACTGGTGAAATAAAATCAATTTTTTTCGATTTTCAGACAATGTTGATTGAAATTCAATGTAATTTTGATCGATATTCAGTAATATTTAGTCGCAGATTTGTTGTGAGGCTTGCGCCAATGCTGAAGTTGGTTGTGCCGTTCATAATAAATGATTTTTATTTAAAGAAATATATAAAATAACTGTGATTTGTAAAGTATTTAATCATTTGATTGATTGGAGAACAGTAAATAAGAATTAATCAAGAATTCCTCTTATTAAAGTTACCACCTAATCGATCTTAATATTATTTCTACCGGCCCCAATAGTTCTGCTGGAATAAATTTTACATTGAAAAAATTACACGTGGTATATTTCAAAAATGATGTACAAAAAGTTTGGATGGTTCAGCAAACTATTTTGCTTTGGATGCCGTTGAAACCTAAATTACAACCCCTGAGAAATTGGGTTAGATGACTTTCAAAGTCCTCGCAAAGTACAATTCTTCACAAAAATTTATATAAAGCAATAAATGCAGATCAAGATCCAATAAAAACAGTTAGGCAATGCGCAACTATCAGTAATCAACTATCAGGTTGTATCTTCTGTGAAACACCACCAAATATGCTGTAGTTGAAACCAAGAAACCTCATTTTTTAACTTCCCAGTATATGGGAAGTTCTTGTAAGCGCCTCGAAAATCGAAATTGAAATTTTCAACATTTCTTTACGTTTTGAGGTCTATAGAGTATATATAAAGTGTTTTTAGAAAGGGAGATGTATGTGTGTGTGTACGTACGTACGTACGTATGTGCGTTCGTAGACACTATTTTCTACGAGCATAACTCACGTAAACAAAGTAAAATCGACTTTGTTAAGATGTCAATCGAAGCGTCTTTGCAATTTAAAGAGCTGATTAGTTTTTGGGAAACGTCGGTGGGGGGTTTGCTGTTTTGCCCGTTTGAAAGTCATTTCTGTCATGCGTTATATCTCGCGAACAAAACATACGATTTCCTTGATCAAGGTGTATATCGACGCGTTTTAATATTTATGTGATTCTATTAAGTTTTTAATAAAATTGTTTGAGCCGTTTTCTAATTTTTAAAAAAACAGTGCAAAAAATTAAGGTTTTTTTCAAAAACAATAATTATTCAACCTTATTTTCAAGCCGAAATAATCAATGTTTATAAAATTTATATACTCCAAAAAGTTCTTGTCAAAACAACATCAAAATTTTTTCTCATGATTACAAAAAAAATTAAATAAAAAATAAAAAATCATTAACAGTCATCATGATCTTCAAGGTCATATTTGTCATGCGTTATATCTCGCGGATCAAACATACGATTTGCATCATTAAGGTGTGAGTCATCGTGTTTTAACATTTTTATGAATTTATCAAATTGTGAAAAAAATCGTTCGAGCCATTTTTTAATTTAAGAAAAAAATGTGCCAAAAAATAGTTTTTTTTCATAAACAATAAATTTTTAACCTGATTAACGGTGCACAGTAATCAATTTTTATATACTGCAAGCAATGCTTGTAAAATCATCACCAAACGTTTTTCTCAAGATTACAAAAATCATCAAATTAAAAATAAAAAATCATTAACAGTCATCATTATCGTCAGAGTCATTTCTGTCATTCACTATATCTCACGAACTAGATATAATATTTGCATCATTAAGGTGTGAATCGACGTGTAATAACATCTTTGTGATTTTTTCAACATCATAAAAATTCGTTACAGCCGTTTTTTTCAATTTAATAGAAGAAAATGCGAAAAATTAGGTTTTTTTTCATAATTTTTTTTAACCTGATTCGCACAACACAGTAATAAATGTTTATAAAATTTATACATTCTTATCAGTTTTTAAAGGGAAACCGGCAAAACTTTTTTCCATGATTATAAAAAAAACTAAATTAAAAATAAAAAATCTTACAAAGTTACCATGTAAAGAGAGTTCATACGAATGATATTACCTGATATCTTTTATTCTAAATAAATTGTTGTAAATTCAATCAAAGTTCTAAAATATTTGCGTAATTTGAGCAGATTTTAAATAGTTTTTACAGTCTTTTAATTTAAAAAAATTGCTTAAATTTTTAAAACAAACAAAAATTTCAATCGAATTTGCATTTGTGGTAATCAACGCTGTGAATAGTAAAATGTTTTATAGTTAATACTTTGGCAAGAAGGTCCCACTGATTGATTGATCAAATCAATCTACCCGCATCCACCAAAAGCCTTACGTAATCAATGGATACTCCCGTAGATGATATGATTAACATTAACTCATTCCTGTTACTGCTATGAATACCTCTCATTATTATTATTATTTGAAGTAGTGGTATTTTCAAAATTATTATTGTGTTTAATATTTTTAATGTTTATCTAGATATTACTGGGAAGTTGACCGTGTGGACCTCAAGGGTCGCACTTCGCGGCTGGTTTGATATTTTAGATTTTATATCAATTGGAAAATTTAAGTGTACCTATGTTTTCGATTATTGTATCTTAGCTGGTTCTGGTTTTTTTCCAAAAAAAAAATCACATGAAATAAATAGACGAAAAGGACTATAATAATAGCTTCATATGACGATATACCTTTCACTATATTTTGTGAGCCGACTACTTCAGGCAATTCCATCTTAGTGGTTGATTATATTTGATGATTATGTACAAAGCTTGCCGCCTGATTTGTCAAACCGTATGTAATCCCTTGACGATATGTTTCTTTGCTCGTATAATTGTCAGGATTCGTCGCAATCTTTGGGATGTGTTAGAACAACATCAGCAATGGTGTTGCAGGTATTTGAATAATATATCATTGCCGCATTTGATTTGTTGCCTGGCATAAAAGCGAAGGTGCCGGACGCTTCTCGTATCTACATTTAGTTAGCATTATTTAGAGTACCAAGAATATCATAAATGGTTCTGTATTGCAGAGAAACATGTAGCGATTTTGTTATATATTTTCATTTTCTCCATATTGGGGTCGTGTTTCGTTTCTGAGAATATAAAACTGTTGAGAAGTGAACTGCTAAGTCTGCAGGACTATTCAATATTTCTGTTAGCCGATTTCAAGTTGTAAATGAATAATTTCAACAAGTATTGGAAATTAGTGCACAGAATTTTTTGATGTAAAATAATGGCTTCGATCATGCTATCCTTATTGAAAGGTGGAATAGAAATGGTTGAAAATGTAAACTTACGAGCGAGCCTGGACAATATTATGTTATATATTATGAGACATTCGAAGTCAAAACCGTAAGTAGGCAATCTTCTTTCAAACTTCGAAAAGCAACCCGTCGGAATTTAATTTTGATTTTCAGTGTAGCACATCAATGAGCCACATATTACGGAATATTGTGTTTTCAGGATCAGAGTTCTTGTGACAGATTATTTTCATTTCAATGGCTTGCTCGTTAGTTAAGGGCTCAGCCACGACCCAGTATAATTGATTGCCTGACTACCAAAGTAATTTTATATCTGTACCAGTACAAGCACATAATCCGATTAAAGTGTGCTCTTAGAAGCTTCGATACTAGAATGAATACAATTTCCGTACAAGTAAACTTTATGAAGATTTATTCAAGGATTATGAACTTTATCTTTCAAAGTAAATAAAGAACGCTTGGAGCTCTGCAAGTTAAATTATCTGACACGATTCTTTTTTTTTAAATTGATTTGAAAATAATACGAGGAACATCCATGGAACAAATGTTTCAACTATGAAATATAAAAAAAATTACACGGTACAAAGTTAATACAGTCAAACCTCGATATATCGAGCCTCAAGGGTAACGAGAAAACTTCGAATTATCGAGGATTTCAATATAGAGAGGTTCGATTTACCGAGGTGATTTCTGACTGTCTTCGATAAATAGTGGTGTTAGAGGTTCATTGCAATTGTAGAAAATTATTTTATTGAAATATGTTTCAAATTGTACAATTATAATTTACATTAATTTTTTTTTCGAAATAGATAAAATTGTAGAAGTATAATTACATTAGTTATCAAATTTATGAAAATAGGTTATGATTTTGTAACAAAAAAACTAAGTGAAGGTTTTGAAAAAATCCTGAAAAGGAGAGCTTATCTAATGCGTCATCCAAAACAGTAATGCATTGGATTGTCCGTTCACTCATCACAGTTTTCGTTTGTAGGAATATCCGCAAGGTGGTAATAGCACATCGCGCATCACGGAGTATGAGGTCTGAGTCCGGTGCTTCAACTTCGCCGTCTCCATTGTCGTCGCCGGTAACTTCTTCCGTATCTTCGGAAACGGATGCGATGATGTCTGCATCGCTTAACTCACCGCATATAACCAGATCATCATCAAAGCGGAAAAACTCCTGGAATGTAAGTTCTTCAATGTTGAGCGTCTTTGTAACTTCGCTCCGTCGTTCAGGAGTTTCATATTTCTTAGGTGGTGTATCAACAGCACTACAGTCTTCTCCAATTCTTTCTTCATAATCTTGATATTATTTAAACACATGGTATAAAGACGAAAAGGTAGTCTTTTCCGAAGCTGCGGTGACGTCATGTGTTCAGATAATCATGACATTTTGCCCAGTATGAATTTCAAATTTGTCATTTCGTTATATTTTGTCAAATGTCAAATGTGACATTTCGTTATATTTTGGCATGCCATACATGCCGTTTCCGATTTGTTAATATGGTAGCCCTAATTTCACGGAATACGTGACGCAATGTGAGTCAGATGTGCGAGTGAAATAGGATGACGATTTTCTTGTGGGGTTACCTTTACTAGTCTTTATACCATGGTTTAAACCCGCATTTCTTTCAATGGTTTTTTCCGTCACATTTGACTACCCCTTTGAAGCCATCCACATGGCATCGAGCACGTTAACTTTCGTAAAATTTTTATTGTCGATATCACGAAGAAACTGACGCGCCACTTCTTTACTTTGAAGAACTTTAAAATTTTTTATTATCTAGAGGCTGTAGTTTGGATGTGGTATTTGGGGGTAGGAACTCAATTTTATGTTTTTAAGCTTTGGGAGATCTCCATGTGCGGTACAATTGTCAACAAATATGAGGATTTTCTTTTTCTGCATCTCCTTGTCGAGGTCCGTTAACAATATCCCAAAAATGTCAGATTTCATCCAAGATCGTTGTTTTGATGTATAGTCGGTAAACTTTCAACCCCGTTGAAACATCGTGTGTTTTTTTGTTTTTCCGATCATTAAAGGCCTTGGTTTCACAGTTCCTGTTTGGTTTGCTACAAGCAGTACTGTAATTATCTGCTTGCTATTTTTTCCACCAGGACAGAAGTCCCCTTTAAATGTTAAAGTTTTGTCCGGTAAGCAATGGTAATAAAGTCCAATCTCGTCAGCATTGAATATATTCTCGGGATTGTACCCTGTGGTTAGTTCAGGAAGTTTTTCACTCCCACTTTGCCCCATTCCACTTTCCTCTGTAATTTTTTTAAAAACAATTTCATTACTTTTCTTCAAGCTCTGAAGCCAGCTATTCAAACGAAAATTTGGTTAAACAAGTTGTTTCGTAGATTCTTTTGCTTTTCCTGAAGAGTTGACCCACTTATCGATAAGTATTTGTCACGGTATTGCTTCAACCACTTCACAACACAATCTGCATTATTTTTGGAACTCAGGCCCTTTAAGCCTATTTGCTGATGGAAAAGCCCCATTTTCATACTTTTCCTTATTTTTCATTATTGTGGATTGAGTGTTGGCTGGTATTCCAAACTGTTTTGCAATATCGCATTTTTTGTCAACCCCGGCATTTCCGGCTTGAATAACTTTAATTCTGTCTTCATACGAAAGAGTTTTACGCTTTACCAATAGAACAGAACAGAAGCCGAATCGTATCGCACAAGTTTCTTAACTTTTCTATCAGAAAAGGAACAGAACTGACTGATGACAACAATAAACAATAAAACAAATGAGAGGAGTAGCAGGTTGTACATGAGTGAGAGTCGTTTCAAGAACAATAATTGTTCCAGGAATGAACTTCGTTTTGTTGTTTTTATTTTAACAAAGCGACCTCGATATGTAGAGGATTTCCAATAAAAATTTCGTTATGCAGAGGTGCGGTGCAGATCAAAAATCTTTCAAAATTCGAAATATCAAGGTCTGCATGCCAATATTTCGATATGTAGAGGTAAAAATAACATGGGAATGATAGAAAGATTCTAGGGGAATAGAAAAACTTCGATTTATCAAAGAATTCGAGGCTCGACTGTAAATTCAAATTCAATTATATGCATCAAAATTATAACTACTGATTAAATGAAAACGCAGGCAATGAATATGTGAATACCATAAATATCAACTTCTGTGATCATTCCTTAAGGGGGAAAATCACATGAAGAGGCCTATTTTTGCGCTTTTTTCGTGATTTTTTTGAAGGGGAGAGATGATTCGAACTATTTGAAATAAATGAGTTATTTTACTCATATCTTCAACTATGTATATCTCATAGTTTTTTCAAGTGATTATTATTAAAATTCGCAAAGTTAGAAGCAGTTCTTCATGACCGTTGTCCGAGTCTCTTACGCCGTGCATGCTGGAGTCCACAACTTCAATCTGAAAACATTTCAATCAAATTTTTCATATTATCTATATGTATAATTCCCAGATGAACCAGATTTTTAGTGAAAATTTGGAAAATTCAATTTTTTTGACGCGTTGAAAAAAATGCAAATTTTGTCATGCTTTTGTCATAAAAAAATCTAAATCAATTTGTTTTTTAGGTCCAGTTAGACGCTCATTTAATAAGAATTCGAAAAAACCGCTAAAAATGCACGCCAGCCGGAAAAACGCGTTCCAAGAAAAACGCATTTAAAAACAATTCACCAGAAACTGAGTATTGACGTGACGTATTACTTTTACATAATATATAATATATATATATATATAATATATATATATATATATATATATTTATATATTATATATATATATATATATATATATATATATATATATAATACCTGCCCAAATACATAAAAAGTAAGATGGATTGATAGAAAGACAGCTGAGGAAGTGCGGTAAACACTCGCTCTCAAACTTTTTGACCATACTCTTGAATATCTAAACTTTCGATTTTTGCAATAAAAAAGTCGATATTTTTAACCGTCTAATGCAATTTCCCCCTTAAGATGTACGTTACTTTCCTGTATTCTTCAATGAAGTTCCTAGAGAAGTACTGCAAAAATTACAATCGCACCTATGATTTTAAATACATAAATATTCCGTCGTTGACACGAAATCAGTTCTTAAAAAAACTTCGAATACATATTATAGCGGAAAATATTTTCCAAAATATAAAGTGTGCGTTAATATGAAAAAAGAACTACAAATGTAACTATTAAGGGGAAAAAACAAACACATTCCTTTTTCCAGAAATGGTTCCAAAAAAGTGTCTTCGCTATGATTTTTTGGATTACATATCGAAACGAGGAAGGTTCTGAAATTTAATCTTAAAAAATTATCCCTCTAAACACTGAGCGCAGCATCAAGGGAAAAGAATACTGCTTAGAAACGGCACGAATGAATGGGTGTGCCAGGAAAATCAACGAGAACCTTATTAAGAAGATAAAGCATCAGAGAAAAAGCAGCGAGAATGATAAAGTAACCAAAAAACGGGTAGCAACACTCAACGATAAGCGGAAAACTAAGAAAGAATTTCAGCCAAATTCAACATCAAAGCGACAATAACGAGCAACAAGCTCAAAATGAAAACGATTCTGGGGACAACCAAAGATCCACAAACTGCATCAGAAAAAAGCGGCATATTCGAAATCACATGTTCAGATTGCGATATATTGGATAGACAATCAGGCCGATCCAGAAAAGAATGCAGGAGCACATTAGATAAGCTGAACTAGCCATCAAACATGTAAGCATTGATATTAGATCATCGGTGGCAAAACACATAGTCGAGGAAGGCCACAGCATCACTGGGGCAAACTCGAAATGTATAAAAATGGTCCAAAAACATTCTAATTATGGAGGTAACGGAGCAATGGAAGGATATAATTAATTGGTATGTAAGCCCAGTACATTTACGAAAGATTCTGCCATGTCTTCTCTGCAGATAAAGTAATACACTGAAGAAGGAAACAACTAATGTCCGAAATGTACATTTGAAAATAATAAAAAACGAAATCGTATAATAAAGGAAACAAGTGTCTTTTCTTATATGCATAAAGATATGGATTATTTCCAAAATTTGAAATGCTGCTGCAAAATGTATCCTGAATGTTCGGCTGCTTTGTTAATGAATTTTTTGTTTTACAAGTAGGTATCGTTTTTCATTTGTGGATTATTCGTCGTCAATACTGCTTGTGAACTTGGTTTTGCACAGCATCATGGTCTGATAGAATCTGATCATCGCCCACTAAAGTTGTGCTACTAGGAAATATATACTAAAACACTGAAAAAACAGAGCTGGTGAATTTCACTTCTGCTACTAGCATTTTTGTTTTTTCTTCAAATAAGATATGATGGCTTACTGTTTTTCAAATGTGTAGACCTTCCAGCACTGCCTCAAAATTAATTTTCATTATACGACTGTCGAAAAGAAAAATAGCTAACAGATGTGAAAAACGCACATTAAAACATAATATACTTAAAATAGCAGACAACTTTTCTGTCTTTTTCGAATATAGGACCCGTTCCGTTTGTTGTTTAAATTCTGACTCCTAAAATTTTAAGTTATATGTCTCGTCGACGCTGTAGATGACATGCCAACAACTACCATTACCACCACGGTTATTGTTGACAGTCGTCACTCTGTCATCAACCATTGCTTCCAACAATGTGTGGCTGGCGACGCGTTGTTGTTCATGTATCTTTCACTGTGTTCACAGGTAAAACGTCGTTTTTTCATGAAATTTACGTAGCTCACGTTATGTAAAAAGTTGGAAGTTTTGGATTTCTTAAATCACTCAATCGATGCTATCGTCAAATAGAAAAATAAACAGCTTGTTTTAGTCAATGGGTCCCATATCATAATTAAAACTGTTACAATATGTCCCGCCGATTGGAAGCAGTGATTAGAAACAAAGGATAACTTCACGTTTTGAGGTCTTTAGAGTACATTTAAAGTGCTTTTAGAAAGAAGTCTGTATGTGTGTATTCTCCGCGAGCATAATTCATGTAAACAAAGTCGCATCAAATTCGTTGATATGTCAATCGAAGTGTCTTTGCAATCTTAAGAGCTGATTAATTTTTGGTAAACTTCGGTAGTGTTCTTTTTTTTGATTCCTTCATGGTCATTTCTGTCATGCAGTATATCTCGCGAACCAAACATAAGATTTGTATAATTAACCCTGCAAAGATAATCATATTATACGTCTAGCAGACGTATGATTCTAAAATGGTTGTCAGGTAGTTAAAAATATATTCTTTTAATTTTTAAGGTGTTTGTGAGTACACTGGTTATTTTAAGATTTGAAACGGCGAGTAAGTAGACTGGGACGCTCATTGTACGTCTCGCAGACGTAAATTATCTTTGCATAGTTAAGGTGTCACTCCAAGGATTTTAAAATTTACATGATTTTTTTAAGCTTTTTAAAAAAATGGTTGCAGCCGTTTTTCAATTTAACTAAAAAATAGGAAAAATTGTTTTTTTTTTCAAAAAAATATATTTTGTGCCTGATTTGAACAACACAATCATCAAAGTTACAAAATTTATATACCCTTAACAGTTTGTAAAAAAAATATTGTAAAACTTTTTTCATGATCGCAAAAATTTTTTTGTTAAGGGTAGGAGAGACCCGTACAAAACCGTATACCGGGGTAAATTCGTATACCTTAGGTAACTCTCAAAAGCTACGAAATTTTCTTAGTTGAACAATTTATAGCTGTTAAACTACAGATTATATGTCTGCCAGCAGAAGAGAATTAGGTGCGCATGTGATTGGACGCGGATACACATTTTCGTCGAAATCTCGTGTGTTTATTCTTATTGTTGGTGTTTTTTAACAGAAAACTGTAAGGAACGAGTCATTCGCAGGTAGGTGACATTAAGTAAACAATTATAACTGATCAAGTGAGTAGTTAATTCTAAAGGAATTAATGTCGACAATAGTTGCATATTCTTGTAATGTCGATCATGTTTAATCGAGTCGTGCGGGGTAATACCGTACGGGGTAAAACCGGTCATATACGATTTTAACCCAGCCAATTAAACTGGATATTACCATTGACATTTAATTGCAGATATTTTTATTTTTGAGATATTTTTGCGTTGAATACAATTTTACAGGAGTTCCAAAATGCCACGTAATTATGAAAGAAAGACAGCAAGACAAGACTGGAACGTTGAAAAAATGAAAGCAGCTATTCTCAGCGTCTTTGATGGTTCTATGGGCTATCTAAAAGCAGCAGAAACGTACGGAGTGCCGAAATCAACGTTACAAGATCGTGTACGAAAATATAGAGAGTGTAACAATATTACAGTTGCTACAAGCAAAGGACTTGGGCGTTTCCGTCCAGTATTTTCTGAGCAGCAAGAGCAAAATCTAGTAGGCCATATCCTACTTTTGGAAAGTCGTTTATTTGGTCTAACGTATAAGGACATTCGACGGTTGGCATTTGAGCTGGCAGAGGGCAATAATATTCCTCATAGTTTCAACAAATTACTAGGCTTGGCAGGCGAAGATTGGTTAGCTGGCTTTCTAAAACGCCATCCGAAGTTATCTCTTCGTGCAGCTGAACCTACATCTATCGCCCGAGCTATGGGTTTCAACAGAGTAAGTGTAAATAATTTTTTTGATTTGTTGGAACAAATTATTGACCAATATAAGCTTCCACCTGGAAAACTTTTCAACGTTGATGAAACTGGTATCACCACGGTATCGAAGAAGCAAAGTCGCATAGTTGCCTTAAAAGGAAAAAAACAAGTGGGATTATTAACTTCAGCGGAGAGAGGCCAACTTGTTACGGCGGTTATTTCTGTTTCTGCTACAGGAAACTATATTTTTCCTTTGCTTATTTTTCCGCGAGTTAGAATGAAAGTGGAATTACTGAATGGCGCACCACCGGGAACTATAGCTGTTTGCCATTCAAGCGGGTGGATTCAAGGCAACATATTTGTTCAATGGTTGACGCATTTTATTGCACATGTTAAGTCCAACAAAAATGATCCTGTTTTAATAGTGCTTGACGGTCATTCAACTCACACCAAAAACCTTGCTCTTCTTGAAAAGGCAAGGGAAAATGGAATAATTATATTGAGTTTACCTCCGCACTGCACTCACCGATTGCAGCCTTTAGATGTTAGCTTCATGGGCCCCCTCAGTACATTTTATTCGCAAAACATCAACATTTGGCTTCGAAATCATCCTGGGCGGGTGGTTACGCAATACCAGGTAGCAGAACTTTTTGGTATTTCATATTGCAAAGCAGCAACAGTTCATAACGCGATTTCCGGATTTTCTAAAACTGGTATATTACCTACAAATAGATTTAAATTTGATGAAGCTGATTTTGCAGCTGCAGAAACGACCAATATACAAACAGATACAAAACTAACATCAAATTTTGTACCCTTAATATCCGCCGACGCTCAGCAGGTCGCAGTATCAGCTTCTTTTGGTGCTAATAATATGCCAACAACTTCTGCAGCGTATTTTCAATCTGAACTACCTAACGAACAACATGGTCCATACTCTTCTAAAACACTGTTTTTATCTCCAGCTGATATCATGCCTGTTCCGAAAATAAATATTAGTCAGAAACGGAGTTCTAATCGCCGTAGAGGCAAAACTGCAGTCATAACTTCTCCTGAGTTCGAATCAGAACTTAAAAGGAGCATCCTAGTAAAGGAAACGAAACCTCCGAAGGAGAAAATAAATGCAGCATCGAATGGTACATCTTCAACAGTCACGCAAGATACTGGAAACAAAAATCTATGTCTATACTGTTGCCAAAGGTATGGTGAAAATCGGTTAAATGATGGGTGGGTGCAATGCTTAAGCTGCAGTCGATGGGCTCATGAGAGCTGCACTGGATGGAAACCTGAGGATCTAGACGATTTCTATTGTAAACGTTGTTGAATTTTTTGTCGGGACAATATCGTATACTATGTACGATTTTACCCAGTACCTGGGGTAAAACCGGAAAAATTAGACTTTTGAATTTAATTTAATTTTGTAACTTTTTAATTTAAATTTGGAAAATTATTTTGTTGAATTATATTTAGTACATGCTCCTCTATTAAAACCTGTAATAAATATACAAATTATTTTGAAGACAACTAAAAAAATAAGGCTTTTTTGTTAAGTATACGGTTTTGTACGGGTCTCCCCTATATAAATTTTGTAACTTTGATGATTGTGTTGTTCAAATCAGGCACAAAATATATTTTTTTGAAAAAAACCCAATTTTTCCTATTTTTTAGTTAAATTGAAAAACGGCTGCAACCATTTTTTTAAAAAGTTTTAAAAAAATCATGTAAATTTTAAAATCCTTGGAGTGACACCTTAACTATGCAAAGATAATTTACGTCTGCAAGACGTACAATGAGCGTCGCAGTCTACTTACTCGCCGTTTCAAATATATATATTCAAAATAAAAAAAACCATTCAAAGTCACTATGTAAAACGGGTCCAAAGGAATGATATTACCTGATATCTCTTATCCTAAAGACATTGTTGGTATGTCAATCAAAGTTTATTAGTATTTGCATAATTTGAGTTTAACTTTTAGTAGTTTTCATAGTACCGTTTTTTATTTTAATTAAAAAATTGCTTAAAATTTGAAAAACATTTTTTTCTCAATCAAATGTGCATTTGTGGTAATCAATGCTTTAAATGGTAACATGTTTTTTAGTCAATATGTTATAAGATCATATGCTTTAAAAGGCTTTCATCAAATAAAAAGATGTAGTTTCTAGTAGTTTTGTTCTTTAGTATTCGTTAGATTTCAATTAATTCCTCATCTTTTGTAATACTTTTTATTTTTTTACATGCAATTAAACCCATTATGCATATTCAATATTTTCAAGACCAACTGAAAATAAGAAATAAGTATTGGTCTCATTGAGGTAAAATCGTGAAAAAATATAAATTCAATGATTATGTCGAAGTCATGGAGATTTTGAACACACTTATTCCAAATGGCCACCACGCGACAAAATCTCTTTATTGGGCGGTATAAAAAAAATCCATTCATTTTCGCTGGCGCCCTTTTGTCTTTTTACCTTCGATATGAAAATAACAAATAACGTAGAAAAGGCTTTGTAACCTGTCTCCCCTCTCCCCGATTGATTCGCACCAAAATACTTGCGTAATCAATGGATGCCTCCAAAGATGATACGATAAATATTAACTCATTTCAATTACTGTCATGAGTACTTTGTATTTTTGTGTTTAATATTTTTAATATCTATGTAAATGTTGCAGAGAAGTTGACTGTGTGGACCTCAAGGGTCGTACCTCGCAGCTTGTTTTTTAATGATTTCAGAGGAAGTTGGTATAATGTTCCAAACGTTTTTCACGCCAATTGAGATGATTATGGACAGATTTATGGATTTATGTTAGTGTTGAATTTTATATATAAGTTTTGTTCGGTTTATTTGAAATAAAGAGTAATAAATAAATTATTTTAGACAATAACTAAAACCTAGGCTATCAAGAGAAATGTTTTATTTTAATTATTAGAAGCAAAATATCATTGTTCCAAAACTTTTTCGCACCAGCCTATGTCGTTGATAGTCCGGGAAGCAAACACGAACTGGGGATTAATCAACTTTGGAAATTAGAGCTAATCAAAACGCTAATATTTCCGAAATGAGTGTGATCATATTTGTGAGTCCTTAGAAGTTAAGCAATAATTGGTCGTATGTTTCGCTTTAATTCAATTTTTGTTTAGTCATGCATCCGCTAAAGCACAAAATCTATATAAAGTCTATGGTTTGTATGCAAATTTGACTAAGCCATCACATTTATGAAGTTATATTTGTGATAACAGTAAACAGTATAATCGTGGCACTATACATACATGCACCATCAATAATTATGCTATTTGCGATAAACGTTGCAGCACTTATGAGTACTACACTATCAACAAACTAATGTAAAGTTTCGTACTTAGTATCTTTGAAAAGCAAGAGTTTTCTTAATGAATTAACTTCATACACGTTGCCTACAAAAATTTGACGAACAGGATTTCTCTTACTCCGAAGTACATATGTTTGGTGGTTTTGATAGCGCCGTAGTAACTCATGTGGAAAGTATCTGCGGCTATATTTCCGCTATTCACTTGGGTAACACAATTTGGAGTGCTAGTGATTGCATTTACGATAATGAGGCCGTGAAGCGAATTCCAATAGGTTGTTGATACAACAGTTAGTATGCTGTCAGCACAGTCAGTTTCTTGACAGCATTTGATGTTAAGGCTATCGTTTTTTAGTGTCCATCTTGATTTCACTCTGCGGTAGCGCCAATTTGGGTTTACTCTAAAAAAAAAATTGGTTCACTAATAATTATTCATAATAATTATTTAAGGAAGGTGTTTTTTTTTAATTTAATTTCTATTGTTGCGTATTTTTCAGCTGTTCTCGATAAATGTGCATATGGAAATATAGAGTCGAAAAGCTAATTTTTCATTGAACAATATTCGAAATTACCTTTGTGTGAGTTGGCCCTGTTGCATGAACGGCAGTCAAGAAAAAATATGAAAAACAGTAAAAATCGAAACATATTAATTTTAACTGTTTTCGTTTAATTTTTCATAAGTGGTCATCGAACTCTAAAAGAACATTTCGCATGATTTTAGAAGATAGGTAAACTGTCTCACGGTGCGTGATTTCAAGGGCCAGACTGTCATCAGGCGCCGCGATATGAACTTCTGACTCACCTGTTCTTTCCACGCAAGCTGGAATCTGCAAATTTAGCCATGAGCTCGCCTGTATGACCAATGAGGTGCGGCGCGCATAAGAAAAAGCCATGGGAAGACGGCTGCTTTGTAATTTGGTCGGTTGAAGTTACAGCCCCCTTGATTAAAAAGGTGACTCACTTAGGCCACGATAGACACATTGTGATACCACAAAAGATTAGAACGACACTAGAACCTGCGCGATGATGGGAACCATGTAGATTCTCGTATGAAGCTGGCTATGCAGCTAATATTTAACTTAGCTACTTCCGTGAGGCTGTCCACGAAGGGTAAGCTTAAAGTTTGCATGCGTTTCGTGGATAGTGCTAGGCATACGCACAGGAAATGTTGAATCGTTTCTTCCTCCTCCTCCGGGCTGCAGCTACGACAGAAGTCGTAGAAAGGCGCACCCAATCTTTCTGCATGTCTGCCAATGAGACAGTAGTTTGGTCACTTTGTAGGTTTTTTAATGAGTTACAATTCACATATTCTGTTGAAGTAAAATTTATAATATTCAGGTTTGAAAGCAGAATAGAAGCTTAAGGATTTGGAATCATGGTGTGTCGTTGCAACTATAAATGCAAATGTCCTTATCAAAATAATTATTTAAGGGGACAGTCTAGGCTTATTTTTTCAAAAAATAAATAAAACATATATTTACAGCGTTGCAATAGAGTATGTATGAGAGCTCTCAGCTTTATACGCGGTTTTCTCGAAACAAAGTTTTTTGATTTGGCTGTGACAAGATTTTGAAAAATCTATATAACCGATCGGGCTGAAATTTTACTGAGAATATTTTATAAATTTTTAACTACTTTACTAAACAATTTTGTTGCAAAAAAAGTTAAAAAAATTGAAAAGCTCGCAATGTTTGACCTTTTTTTATCGTCCAAAACGTTTAATTCTGATACGGGCTATTTAGTCCAGTCAAAGCGCTTTGACGTAAACCATGCATTTTTAAAAGGCAGCGAAATGGCAATACCGCAAACGACTTGCGACAAAACCGCCTTAAAGTTAATTAAAATGTGTCTCGAGGTTAAAGTGAAAACAATGAAGCTGTGGCACTCGAAAGATGTTCTCCCTTTTTGGATGTCGTTTTAGGCTTGTAACTCTTTTATTGTTAAAAGTGATGTATGCACGACTTGCTGGAAATTAAATTCTACACAAGTTTGCCATATTAAATTTTCTTGTGGGAGCCATGGTTTCGGAGATATGGGGGTGTCCCACTATTTTTTGATCCCAAGGTGGAGCCCAGAGGATTGGGGCTGTGACCCCAGAAACTTGAATTTAAGCTGACAGTAAGACATACTGCACATTGCGCTTAAAATTTGGCTGCCTTCGAAAATGCTCCGCGAGTTCGCCATCAAAAGTCGATTATTTGGCATAAAAACGTGGTTTTCACGCGACTTTCTCCCCTTTGGGATGAAATAACTCCCGTTAATGTGCAGTGATTGGAACGATCAATATCGTAAACGATTTGTGACAAAATTGTCTTAGAAAAGTATTTCATCGTATTTTGTATTAAACGTGAAATTAAAAAATTGCGGCGCCTGAAAATTGTTTCTCCCTTTTTGTGTGTGGTTTTTAGCTGGTAACCTTTTTATTATTGACACCACGTAGAAGTGTTGTATTGACGACTTTCTGGCAATTATATTCTACGCAAGTTCGCCATACACAACTTTCTTGTGGGAGCCGCGGTTTTGAAGATATGGGGGTGTCCCATTTTCTTCTGTTTTTAAGATAGAGCCCAGAGGCCATGAGCTGCAACCCCAGGAAATTAAACTTGAGCTAGTTACCCAGCGTGGGCAATGGTCAAGTTATACCATTGCCCACGCATTGCAATAAAAGTTTCTCTGCATTTTAAAAAGGCACGGTCAAACTCCCATTTGACTGTACTAATTGTCAATCAGTTATATTTCAACATGCCGTTTGGATTTTTTTGTTTCAGACGTTCTAGTCATGAGATATCATGTTAGTCAATTTTTAACTTCTCAGTATATGGGAAGTTCTTGTAATCGCCTCGAAAATCGAAATTGAAATTTTCAACATATCTTTACGTTTTGAGGTCTTTAGAGTATATTTTAAGGTTTTTTAGAAAGAAGTACGTATGTGTGCGTGTGTGTATGTACGTACGTACGTACGTCCGTACGTACGTTCGTGGACAGTTTTTCCGAAGAGCATAACTCACGTAAATAAAGTCCTATCGACTTTGTTGAGGTGTCAATCGAAGCGTCTTTTTAATCTTAAGAGCTGATTAGTTTTTGGAAGATTTCGGTCGGAGGGGTTTGTTGTTTTGCCCCTTTGAAGGTCATTTCTGTCATGCACTATATCTCGCGAACCAAACATACGATTTGCATGATTAATTAATCGACGCGTATCAACATTTGTATGAATCTATCAAATTTAAAAAAAAATCGTTGGAGCCGTTTTTTTAATTTAAGGAAAAAAGTGCAACAAATTAGGTTTTTTCTCATAACAATAAATTATTAACCTGATTTACGAAACACGGTAATCAATGTTTATAAAATTTATTAACCCCAAACAGTTTTTGTGCAAAAACCAACAAAACTTTTTCTCATGATTACAAAAAAAAATTAAATATAAAATAAAAAATCATTAAAAGACATCATGATTTCAAGGTCATTTCTGTCATACACTATATCTCACGAACCAGATATAATATTTGCATCATTAAGGAGATAATCGACGTGTTTTTAACATTTTTGTTATGTTTTTGCATTTACAAAAAATCGTTGGAGCCGTTTCTTAATTTACCAAAAAAAAACTCAAAAAATTAGTATTTTTTCATAAAAAAATTTTTTTGACCAGATTTGTACAACAAGGTAATAAATGTTTATAAAATTTATAAACCCTTATCAGTTTTTGGAGATAAACGAGCAAAACCTTTTTTCATGATGTCTAAAAAAATAAAAATAAAAATCATTCAAAGTCGCCATGTAAAAAGTGTTCATATGAAAGATTTTACCTGACTACTCTTAGTCTTAAGACATTGTTGTTAAGCCAATCAAAGTTTATTAATATTTGCATAGTTTAAACAAATTTTGAAGAGTTTTTACAGTACCGTACAATATAAAAACTGCTTAAATTTTGAAAATCAAAAAAAAATTAATCAAATTTGCATTTGTGGTAATGAACGCTTTGAATGATAAAATGTTTTGTAGTCAATACTTTGCTAGATCATATGCTTTAAAAAGCTTTCATCGATATGAAAATAACAAATAACGTACAATAGGCTTCGTAACCTGCCACCTCCCTCGCGATTAATCCGCGTAAATATTCAATCATCCCTCTTACCTACGTGATCAATTGACGCTCCCGTAGATGATACGATTAATATTAAGTCATTCCAATCACTGTTATGAGAGGTAATTTATTATTATTGAAAGTAGCATTATTTTCAGATTTATTATTTTGTTTAGTATTTTTAATATTTATGTAAATATTACTGGGAAGTTAACCGTGTGGACCTCAAGGGTCGCACCTCGCGGCTTGTTTGTTTGTTTGTTTGTTTCCGCTGTAGCCACGATTTGTCAAAGCAAATGAACAAAAAAAAAATTTTATTGAAATTCAATGTTTATTCTTTAATGTTTGTACATTAAATATTTATTTATTATCATAATATTTAAATGAAAACTTCTAATAAAAGAAAATTACTCTCATGCAAACCACCCAGACTGCCCCCTTAATAAAGAAGGTGATGTTTAAGACAAAATGGGGAAAACCTTCGATCACTAAATTTTTATGTAATTGAAATAAAACTGAATTAACTTTGGCTTCTAGTTGGTGCCGGAAATTTTCTATAAGAATATTTTTTTTTGTGCAAGCAAATCGTGTTTCAGACTTTACGCTGACGAGATGTCAGCGAAATAAAAACAAGTGCGTTATTTCATTATTAACTTCCCAGTATATGGGAAGTTCTTGTAATTGCCTCCAAATTCGAAATTGAAATTTTGAACATATCTTCAAGTTTTGAGTTCTTTAGAGTATATTTAAAGTGTTTTTAGAAAGAAGTATGTATGCGTGTGTGTATGTGTGTACGTACCTACGTGTGTTCATGGACAGTTTTTTTCTACGAGCGTAACTCACGTGAACAAAGTTGTATAGACTTTATGTTGTTTTGCCCTTTGAAGATCATTTCTGTCATGCTCTATATCTCGCGAATCAAATATAGCATTTGCACCGTTAGGGTACCAATCGACGCGTATTAACATTGATATGATCTTATCAAATTGTTTTAAAAAAAAATGCATCCGCTTTTTAATTTATTAAAAAAAAGTGAAAAAATTAGGTTTTTTCATTAACAATAAATTTGAAATTGTGATATAAATTGGTATACTTCAAACAATTTCTTCTCGTGATCACAAAAAAAACTAAATAAAAAATAAAAAAAACGATAAAAGTCATCATGACCTTCAAGGTCATTCATGTTATTCATGTTATTCATGTCATTCACTATATCTCACGAACCATATATAATATTTGCATCATTAAAAAGTCAATCGACGTGTAATAATATTTTTATGATGTTTTTTATTTTATAAAAAATATCATTTGAGCCGTTTTTTAATTTAATAAAAGAAAATGAAAAAAATTAAATTATCAAACTGATTTGCACAACACAGTAATAAATTTATAGAAACTTTAAAATTCTTGTCAGTTTCCGTCGAGATACCAGCGAAATTTCTCTCCATGAATGATAAATTAAATAAATTAAAAATAAAAAATCATTCAAAGTCACCATGTTAAAATGGTTCATACGTATGATATTACTTTATTTCTCTTATTTTAAAGACTTTTTTGTAAAGTCAATAAAAGTTTATTAATATTTGCATAATTTGATCATGTGTTGAATAGTTTTCACATTGTTTTTATCTTAATAAAAAGATTGCCTAGATTTGAAAAACCAAAGAACAAATCAATCAAATTTGCATTTGTCGTAAATATTTTTAAGTCAAAACTTTGCAAAATCATATGCTTCAAAAAGCTTTCATCAAATAAAAAATTGTAGTTTTAAGACGTTTTGTTCTTTAGTGTTCGTAAGATTTCAATTACTTCGTCTATCATCATTTGTAATGCATACATTTATTAACTTCCCAGTATATGGGAAGTTCTTGTAATCGCCTCGAAAATCGAAATTGAAATTTTCAACATTTCTTTACGTTTTGAGGTCTAAAGAGTATATATGAAGTGTTTTTAGAAAGGGAGATGTATGTGTGTGTGTGTGTACGTACGTACGTACTTACGTACGTACTTACGTACGTACGTTCGTGGACACTTTTTTCTACGAGCATAACTCACGTAAACAAAGTCGTATCGACTTCGTTAAGGTGTCAATCGAAGCGTCTTTGCAATCTTAAGAGCTGATTAGTTTTTGGGACACTTCGGTCGGGGTTTTTTTTGTTTCGCCCCTTTGAAGGTCATTTATGTTATGCATTATATCTCGCGAACCAAACATACGATTTGCATTGTTAAGGTGTCAGTCGACGCGTATTAGCAATTGTGTGAATCTGTCAAATTTTCGAAAAAATTGTTGGAGACGTTTTTTAATTTAAGAACAAAAAGTGCAAAAAATTAGGTTTTTTTTAATAAACAATAAATTTTTGACCTGATTTACGGAAGACAGTAATCAATTTTTATAAAATTTATATACTTCAAGCAGTGGTTGTGAAAACAACATCAAAACTTTTTCTCATGATTACGTAAAAAATTGAATAAAAAATAAAAAATCAATAACAGGCATCATGATTTTCAAGGTCATTTCTGTTAGGCGTTATACATATCTCGCGAACCAAACAAACGATTTGCATAGTTCAGGTGTCAATGAATGCGTATTAATATCCGTGTAAATCTGTCAAATTTTGGAAAAAATCGTTCGAGCTGTTTTCTAATTTAAGGAAAAAAAGTGCAAAAAATTAGGTTTTTTTTCATAAAAAATAAATTTTTAACCTGATTTGCGAAATATAGTAATGAGTGTTTGCAAAATTTATATACTTCAAACAATGTTTGTAAAAACACAATCAAAACTTTTTCTCTTTATTACGTAAAAAATTAAATAAAAAATAAAAAATCATTATAAGTCATCATGATTTTCAAGGTCATTTTTATCATTCACTATATTTCACAAACCAGATATAATATTTGCATCATTATGGTGTCAGTTGATGTGTATTAATATCTTAGTGAAGTTTTTAATATTATAAAAATTTGTTCCAACCGTTTTTTGAATTTAATAGAAGAAAATGCGAAAAATTATGGTTTTTTTCATAAAAAATATTTTTTAACTTGATTCGCACAGAACAGTGATACCAGTTTATAAAATTTATACAATCTTATCAATTTTTGAAGAGAAACCAGCAAAATTTTCTTCCCTGACTATGAAAAAACTAAATTAAAACTAAAAATTCATTCAAAGTTACCATGTAAAGAGGGTTCATACGAATGATATTACTTTATATCTTTTATTCTTAAAAAATTGTTGTAAATTCAATCAAAGTTTTAAAATATTTGCATAATTTGAGCAGATTTTTAAGAGTTTTTAGAGTCTTTTAATTAAAAAAAATGCTTAAATTTTGAAAACCAGCAAAATTTCAATCAAATTTGCATTTGCGGTATCAACGCTTAGAATGGTAAATTGTTTTGTAGTCAATACTTTGCAAGATCATATGCTTTGAAAAGCTTTCATCGAATAAAAAATTGTAGTTTTTAGTAGATTCATTTTTTAGTAATCGTAAGATTTCAATAACCATCATCATCTGTAATACATTTTACTTTTTACATGCAATTGAACCTATTTTTGACTGCATGTACAAAATTTTTCAAGACCAAAAAGACCCCCAACGATTGATCCGCGTGAATATTCAATCTGTCCTCATCGACCAAAAACCTTACGTAATCAATGGACCTTTCCGTAGACGATATGATTCATATTAACTCATTCCTGTTACTGCTATGAATACCTCTCATTGTTATTACTTAAAGTAGTATTATTTTCAAAATTATTATTGTGTTCAATGTTGTTGATGTTTATGTAGATATTACTGGGAAGTTGACCGTGTGGACCTCAAGGGTCGCACCTCGCGGCTTGTTTTTTAAATGCAATTGAACTGATTATTGGCTGCATATTCATGTTTTTCAAGACCAATTGAAGGTGAAAAATAATTATTAGTCCGATTAATTTAAAATTGTGATAACATACAAATTTAGTAATTATGCCGACGTGATGGTAATTTTGAATGCAACTATTCAAAATGGCCATCATTCAACAAAATCACTTTAGTGGGCATAATAAAAAAACTGCATTCATTTTTGCTAGCGCACTTTTGTCCTTCAACCACCGATATGAAAATAACAAACAACGTAGTTTTTGTAACGCGTCCTCCCTCCGATTGATCCGCGTGAATATTAAATCAACAATCGATGGAGGCTCCCGTGGATGATACGATTGATATTAGGTCATTCCAATTACTGTGTACCTCTCATTATTATTATTTAAAGTAATATTTTTTTAAAACTATTATTGTTTTTAGTATTTTTAATTTTTATGTAAATGTTACTGGGAAATTGACCGTGTGAACTTCAAGGGGCGCCCCTCGCGGCTTGTTTTCAAGTGCCTAGAAAGTGCATATCGATGATATTCAAAAATCATCACAGAGGTCGGCACGTCCGGTTCATTTGGCCATAAAATATATAATAATAAAACTTGCCATTTGCTACGAATTCCGGGTTGCGCAGAACAGGATTCTCAACGAACAAAAGATTGACTGCAAGAGTCCTGCATACAAAACCAAAACTCGATTGACAACATCAGAAACAAGACTTACTCGATGGATGCAAGCCCGAGTGTGCAAGATCCAAGAGATCCAAAGTCTTGGTCTGTTTTTGGCTACCACTAAATTCAACACTATTTTTTAGGTTTCGTAGCAATGTAAAAATGCCAAAAAGACTAGCTACTCGTTAGTATGCAGAAATATGTTATCCTACCGTCGTTGTTTGAATATTTAGCGGATACCACGTGGGGGTGATGGTTTGGTTTCGCCTATTTCGGCATAAGTGAATACAAACTCAAAAACTCTGGGGTGGCTTGTGGCTTGTGGCCGTGTTATCCTTTTGCGCTTGTTCCTATTGCCACAAATTATCATATGCTCGCTATTTGCTTGATGCTGGCATAATTAATTCATGTATACGATAAGGGAAACAACTGATGGACCCTATATAGATCCCGAAGTTGCCTTTATAAACCCCCAAAGCCTTAACCAATCTTAATGGGCTTACTAAACTTCTGTGGATCACTGTAGTAGTCCAGAGGACTCAAATTCTTCATGATATATGTATGCTATAGTTTGCCGTGCATCGTCCTGCAGTTGTTTCCTGCAGATAATATAACATACCGAAAATTTTCCCATAACTTGTGCACCATATGAGTCCGTTCTCGGCAACATGCATAACTCAAACCGCAAATTAAAGCGTTCCCAGATGTGTGCGCAAACTTTCCATTTCGTGCCCACCTACTGAAGCCAAATGATTCACATTTAATTGCTAATATATGCCCCATTTCGCCGCGATTACGAAACTTGATAGCCGCGCGAGTCCCACTTGAAATTTATATTAATTTCGGAATTGCATTGCCCAAGTGGCTTCGCCGGGTGCAATTTCATATGAGTAAATAAATTTAGAACACATAAAATGGTTGCTCAGCATCTGGAATGCGAAAGTTGGTCGGTGCTGTTCAGCTGCTCGAAGTTTGTCGCGGACACTATTTTGAAATTAGTGATGGACACGCGTTGGCTTCGAGGACGCAAATACATAATTTCTATAAATAATCAGCTAAATTTCATCATGATACTCTGCGGCGACGAGCGTGGACACCTCGGATATTCTGGCGGCTAATTTGTCGCGATGACTGTCTTTTCGCTTCTTGACTTGCTGGTTGCTACGTCAGAGCAGTTTTTATTAGTGAAACGAGACAAACCCATAAAATCCACTAATGAGCCTTCTTAACAGTTTTGCGGCTTGCGAGCAAAGAAACAAACATATTTCTTGGTCGAAAGGCAAAGTGTTGCAACTCATGCTAGCAAAATCCATTTATGGATGTCCAGTTGTTTATTCATTTTAACTATATTTTCGGTAATAAATTATTTTCAGATGACATTAACTGGTAAAAGCTGTCCGAGCGTCATGGTATGATGGTGCGACGCTAGCTTCAACCTCTACGCAGCAATTTTTCGGTTCATAAAAACGGTGACGTCTGATTCTGAGAGTGTAAACTGGAAGCAGTTAACAAATGGTAAAAAGACAAATTCACTGTGTATAGTTCTTACTTACATGAAATGTGGAAAAAACAAGCCGCGAGGTACGACACTTGAGGTCCACACGGTCAACTTCCCAGTAATATCTACATGAATATTAAAAATATTAAAGAAAATAATACTACTCTAAATAATAATAATCATAATCATAATCGTAATTGAAATTAGCTAATATCAATCATATCATCTACTGTAGCGTTCATTGATTACGTAATGCTTTTGTTGGATGCGGGGTGGATTGGTTTGATTGACTAGTCACGCGGATAAATCGGAGGGGGGCGGGCTATAAAGCCTTTTTTGCGTTATTTGTTATTTTTACATCGATGCTTGAAGGACAAAAGAGCGCTAGCAAATGCATTTTTGTTATTACGCCCACTGAAGAGGTTTTCTCGCGAGGTGTCCATTTTAAATAATTTTATTCAAAATTGCCATGACTTCGGCATAATCATTGAATTTGTGTTTTGTCACGAGCCGTTTTTTAGGTTTTTTTTGGATCATACAAAATAATTTGGCCAGTTTCTCTTCGAAAACTATTAGGAATGTATAAATTATATAAACATTTATTACTGAGCTGTGCAAATCAGGTTAAAAATTTATTTTTTATGAAAAAACTCTAATTTTCCCATTTTCTTTTATTAAATGGAAAAAACGGCGGAAAGGACTTTTTATAAAGTTGAAAACATAGAAAAAAATTAATACACGTCGAATGACACCTCAATGATGCAGAGATCATATATGGTTCGTGAGATATAGTGGATGATAAAAATGACCTTGAAAATCATTATGACTTTTAATGATTTTTTATTTTTGATTTCATTTTTTACGTAATCATGAAAAAAAGTTTTGCTTATTTTCTTACAAAAACTGTTTGGAGTATATAAATTTTGTATACATTTATTACTGAATGCTGCAAATCAGGTTAAAAATTTATTGTTTATGGAAAAAAACCTAATTTTTAGCACTTTTTTTCAATAAATTAGTAAATTAGTAAACTGTCCACGAACGCACGTACGTACGTACACACACACACACACATACATACATACTTCTTTCTAAAAAGACTTTATATATTCTCCATAGACCTTAAAACGTAAAGAAATGTTGAAAATTTCAACTTCGATTTTCGAGGCGATTACAAGAACTTCCCATATACTGGGAAGTTAACAAGCCGCGAGGTACGACACTTGAGGTCCACACGGTCAGCTTCCCAGTAATATTTACATAAATATTAAAAATATTAACCAAAATAAAAATTATGAAAATAATACTACTTTAAATAATTAAAAATGTGCCGCTCATAACAGTTATTGGAATGACTTAATATTAATCGTAACATCTACGCGAGCGTCAATTGATTACGTAAAGATTTTCGTGGATTGGTTTGATTGATTATTCACGCGGACCAATCGGCGAAGGGACAGGTTACAAAGTCTTTTCTACGTTATTTGTTATTTTCATATCGAAGCTTGAAAGACAAAAAAGCGCTAGCAAAAATGAATGCAGTTTTTGTTATTACGCCCACTGAAGATATTTTGTCGTGTCATGGCCATTTTGAATAGTTGCGGTCAAAATTGCCAGCATTTTGGCATAATAACTGAATTTGTATTTTCTCACGATTTTACATCAATGAGACTAATAATTATTTCTTATTTTCTGTGGGTTTTGAAAAACATGGTATATGCAGTCAAAAATAGGTTCAATTGCATGTGAATAGTAAAATGTATGTATTACAAATGATGAAGGAAGTAATTGAAATCTTACGATTACTAAAGAACAAAACTCCTAAAAACTGCAATTTTTTTTGATGAAAGTTTTTCAAAGCATATGATCTTGAAAAGTTTTGACTACAAAACATTTTACTATTCAAAACGTTGATTACCACAATTACGAATTTGATTTGATTTGTGTTGGTTTTCAAGATTTAAGCAGTTTTTTCATTAAAACATGGTGCTGTGAAGACTATTGAAAATCTCCGCAAATTATGCAAATATTAATAAACTTTGATTGACTTTACAACAATGTCTTTAGAATAAGAGATTTAAGGTATACAAATTCGTATGACCCCTTTTTACATGGTGACTTTGAATGAGAAAAGTTTTTGCTGGTTTCTCTTCAAAAATTTATTAATTCTATAAACATTTATTATGACGATATGCAAAGCAGGTTTAAAATGAATTTTTTTATGAAAAAAACACTACTTTTCCACATTTTTTTTACATTAAAAAACCGTTTCAGCGATTTTTTTAAATATATAACAAAACATCATAGAAATGTTAATACACGTCAATTGGCACCTTAATGTTGCAAAGATTATATTTGATTCTCTGGATATAATGAATGACGTAAATGACCTTTGAAAATCAGGTTAAAAGTTTATTGTTTTTGAAAAAAAAACCCTAATTTTTTGCACTTTTTTTTTTTAAAAAAAAGAGTAACAAACAAACAAAAGCAAATCGAATGTTTGGTTCGCGAGATATAGCGCACGACAGAAATGACCTTCAAAGGGTCAAAACAACAAACCCCCCACTGAAGTGTACCAAAAACTAATCAGCTCTTGAGATTGCAAAGACGATTCGATTGAAACCTTAACCCATTAAGGACGGCACGGTGTTCCAGTTGAATTGAAGGCATGGAAATTTAACGCCGAAGTACTGATAAACCAGTTAAGAAAAAAACAGAGTAAATTTTTTAAAATTCTTCCTGGTAGTGACTACAGGACATGTTTCGAAAACGAAACATTCGGGCCAAACGATACTAATTTTCTCTCTCGATATTTTGCACACTAATTATTTTGAAGGAAAATAATTGAATATGATTGAGAAATAACCATGGCATCATTAGAAAGTAAGCTTAAAATGAAAACAACGTGATTTTTTTGAGTGTATTAGATTTAATTTTACGCCAAAAAAAGATTTTTTACAATAAAGTATGATATGCATTAAAACATTTAGGATGTATAGCAACTTTACATTTGCTGCATTCGAAGACTGTCTGGTTCTGACATTGACGACATCGAGCTCGTTTTTGGCCACGTCTAATATTGTGATCTACACGATCATATCGAATTGAGCTTGTTAACTTCCCAGTTCACTATGGGAAGTTATTGTAATGGGGTCGATTTTGCGAATCCCAAATTTTGACATATCTCCACGTTTTAAGGTCACTAGAATCCAAATCCATCGTTTTTAGAGAGATGTCTGTGAGTGTGTATGTACGTATGTGTGTATGTGCGTATGTGCGGATGTGCGTATGTGCGGATGTGCGTATGTGCGTATGTGCGGATGTGCGTATGTGCGTTCGGAATTATTTTTCGTCTCGATTATCTCGAGAACCAAAGATCGGATTGACGTGGGACTAGTTTTAAACGACGCGTAATTACGTAACTTAAAACTGAATGACTTTTCAGCAAAATCGGTTAGACAGTTTTTTATTTAGGATGAAAAAACTGAAAAAACGACTAAAAATTGCTTATTTTTAAACTGTTGATACGCACTATTAATTCGTGCAGATACCAAATACCTTCATAGTTATGTTGTTATTATTGTGCGTTTTAGCAAAATTGTGATCAAATTTGTAAAAAATGTTATTTCAAAAAAATTAAAGATTAATTTATGAAATTCCAAACTTATATTATCAGGTTTGGGTGAATGGGAGTAGAGACGCTAATGCAGTTAATAATTGGAGATTGTTATCAATAATTTAATATTTTTAATAACAATCAAATAATATTAGTTATAATTTATATTGTATATATAAAGTCAATTATAATTATTCAGTAACGGTCAAACATTCTTAATAACGAATGATTATTGTAAATAATAATTAAATACCCTCAATAATAGCTGTGGATTGCGAGGCCGAGATGGAGAACGAGGTTGTGGACGAAAAGGAGGACAAGAAGGAAGACGAGGACGAGGAGGACGAGGTTGCCTAGGCTTTGGTAGAGGATGACCAGGTGGTGGAGACGTCTTCCTCTACCAAAGATTTTATGATTAGATAAAAAATTGATAAAAATAATAAAAGTAATTATAATAATTTAGAATAATAATGTTTAATAATAATAATTATCAATAATAGTAATTACTAATAATAACAAATTATAGCTTTTTTATTTACCACACTGGGAAGTTAGTCGTGTGGGCCTCAAGGGTCGCACTGAGACCACATTTTTGAAATTTTGTCCCTTGCTCCTGGTGGAAGTCCTTTAGTCACTAGTAATTTGCTTGACCTCAATAAGCACTCAGCAACGAAAACACGAAACTGTAACTGTCCCATTATCTCTCCTTTTTCAACTTTCCGACAAAGACAGTGTAGTTTCCATGGATGCATTCACCATTGCTGCATCTGGTGCATTCGTGATAAGAGGCCAATACCATTTTTTGCCCCTGATACGGATCCGGTAATTATTGATGGCGTTATCGAATAAATCAACCCCTCCCATTGTTCGGTTGTATTCAAATATTTGGTGTGGCATTTCGATTTGAATTTTTTTTACGATCGAATCTTCGAGTTCGGTGAGTTTGGTCGTGTTTTAAAAAGTTTGATAAGACCGTCACATTATCGTCAATATCCTCACAGTCACTTATTGCATCTACTTGTTCCGGTGGCAAAGCAAGCACTTCGATTTTGTCTGCTTTTCTAACGTGAAAACTCAACTCATCTTCGTCAGAACTCCCATTTAGAAGTTCCTGAATTTCCTTCACGCTCAAAAATTTTTGCCGAAACATTTTTCAACTGAATTATATTTCGCACAACGATAACACGACTCAAATTATAATGCTGGAATAACTAACAAAAGCATAAAATGGATCTGTATTGGAATTTGTTTTGTCCCTTGCCCAATGGAAAATACTCAGCCCTTTCGAAAGAATTCGCAGTAAAATGAAAATTTCAATCGCTTTTGCCATTTTTACATAATCTCTTGTTTCCAGCATATGCATTACACGCGTAATGTGTCGTTTTCGAAACTTTAGCTTAAAACTGTTATCGACGTGAATACGGAACCAGGCAGGTGTATATACATACAAAGATCGTAAGTTTTAGTATTCATAGAATATATCTTGAAAAGATACGAGTATATGAAATATTTGAAATGGTTCCCGTTTTTTATTTACTTGCAAGTAAGATTGCTGGAAAACCTAAAATTTCTAATTTTGAAGTGACTTTTAATACAAGCAGATGTAGAAATTTAGCATCAAGTGAAAATAGGTAGATTAGATAGTTATGTTAAATTTAATGATAAATAATACTTGAATAAAAACATGTACCAAATTATTCTCCGACATCAGAAATGAACATGTTTCCTTTTCGATACAGTAGTCCTTAATGGATTAACAAAGTCGATACGACTTTGTTTACGCGAGTTATGCTCGTAGAAAAAACTGTCCACGAACGTAGATACGTACACTCACACATACATCTCTTTTTCTAAAATTTATTTAAATATACTCTAAAGACCTCAAAACGTAAAGAAAAGTCGAAAATTTCAATTTCGATTTTCGAGGCGATTACAAGAACTTCGCATATACTGGGAAGTTAATTATCCAGATATTCAAATGTAGAGAACCTTTCCAATTTCTACTTTAATCTACTTTAAAATACGACGGGAAAACATTTTTTTTGAAAATAGAGTATCTATCAATGTTTAACTGTAGAAGATTTACAACCGATTTCAAGCACACACTAAATTTTTTTGCAGTGAAATCCTAATTGAAAATGTGTCGCAAACAACTTTGAACATTTAAACCGCAAACAAATGCAAGAAAACAAGAAAAAAACCGACTCGAAAGCATCTATTCCTGAAATCCAATTGAACGGAAGAGAAAATGTTTGACCTTTTCAAAGGTAAAACGAACCGTGAAGCATCCCTAAACATTCAACGGAAGAAATCCGAGTGAAAACCAATACGCAACGAACATCTATCGCTAGATATTTGTAAAGAAACACACGCAACTCTAGGCGGAAAATGACAAAAAATGATTTTTACCGACAGACGTTTAATTTCAAAGATTATTTCCAGGACAATTGAAAGGAGGAATAGATATTGTCGCAGCGATAGGCAACTGTAGACTTAACAATGGGTTTGGGGAGCAAATTCTTTTAATGGTGTCGTGAATATAAAAGTTTTGACTGTCTAAAACTTTTTGAAAAATTGTGGGTAATCAAAAAAACAAATCTATTGAACGAATACTGGTAATGGATACAAGATAACGTGGTAAAACACACTACAAGTTTAGTAATGAAATTGGTTTAAAATAGATTATCCAAAAAGTTATCCGTCAACTTACAGAATTAGCTGTTGTACAATATGGAATTCAAGCATTGTCAATATGATAGTTTTTATTAGTCGCCAGTAATGAACAATGTTAAAGGATATCTTTAAAAAAATTCAAGTTTCGCATTTCTAAATTCTCTAAAAAATTGAATATTCAAAGCTGAATGCGATGACATATGAAGTTAAAGTAAAACATCAGTCGTGGTTGTTAACAATTTTTCGTATTTTCCGTTCATTTTCTTATAAGTAACACTTTGCAATTTGAAACGTAAATGAAAGTATCTTTCTGTACAAGCATTGTTTCTTATATGAAAGTTATCGTATTTTATTCAACATAGTTTCAAACAACCTTAAATAAAACTTTAGAGCAGTTTGAGTGGCAAAAATTCAAACTAGAAATGTGAAACTGTCTATTTTTTTGAGAAATCTTCATAAATAAGAAAAACGACATTGAAAAAAGTATGGAGCTGTAACAAAATTAGGGCAGGCAATGCTTGTTGATATTCAGTCCTAGGTATGGCATACCCACGGAAGGCACAACTCGGTATGACAGTATGGAAGCTATCAAATAGCCACGTGAGGCCGAACGCAATCAGAGGTGACAGCGTGGTGGTTGGTTTAAAATCGAAATAAATGAGAGCCATCTGCAGTTTTTATCAATACATTTTATTCAAATAAACCGATTTTGTGTGAACTTCACCAGCATCATCAGGTTTTTTTTAAATTGCAATAAACACGTGGAACTTTTTTTGAATATGATACATTCTTCTTAGAAGTAAGCTGGTCCCTTAATATTTATGCAACTCAATTGATGGTTCCCATATTTCGAAAAATCCAAAATTGCCAATTACTGATAGGTAGCCTAATATATTGTAAAATGCATTTATTTTTGACTTTTGTGAGCCTTCAATTCAAATCGTCATTATGCTACTGTCAACGATTCTTCGCACTCTGCTAGATAAATTTCGAAGTCAATATTTCTTATTGGCGAAAATTTCGCCAATGCGGAATTCAATCTAAAATCAATCTAGCAATCTAGAAATAGTGAAAGGTTTTACTTCACGGTCCAAGAAGAAAATTGAGGAGTTTCTTAATACGTACTGCAAACTAAAATTGATGAAAATTCTTCTGATTTTCCTAGATAATTTCAAAAGCATTTGCTTGAGAGTTACACTAAACACATATTCAGAAGTTTTGTGAATACTTGAGTTATGGCTAAGCTTGGAGAGTTAACTTTTTGATTATCTAATTGAAGTAATAGCAGGTTCTCTCCACATCTGACAATCGTATACACTGGTATTTGCTTTTTCATCGTACAATCCATGATCAAATAAAAAATGTGGTCTAAGTGCGACCCTTGAGGCCCACACGACTAACTTCCCAGTGGGGTGAAAAAAAAGCTATAATTTGCTTTTATTAATAATTACTATTATTAAACATTATTATTCTAAATTAACATAATTATTTTTATCAATTTTTTTATCTAACCATAAAAGCTTTGGTAGAGGAAGACGTCTCCACCACCTGGTCATCCTCTACCAAAGCCTCGGCAACCTCGTCCTCTTCGTCCTCGTCATCCTTCTTGTCCTCCACTTCGTCCTCAACTTCGTTCTCCATCTCGGCCTCGGAATCCACAACTATTATTGAGGGTATTTATTTATTATTTACAATAACCATTCGTTATTAAGAATGTTTGACCGTTACTGAATAATTATAATTGACTTTATATATACAATATCAAATTATAACTAATATTATTTGATTGTTATTAACAATATTAAATTATTTATAAAAATATCCAATTATTAACTGCATTAGCGTCTATACTCCCATTCACCCAAACCTGATAATATAAGTTTGGAATTTTATAAATCAATCTTTTTTTTATATAACATTTTTTACAAATTTGATCACAATTTTGCTAAAACGCACAATAATAACAACATTAATATGAAGGTATTTGGTATCTGCACGAATTAATAGTGCGTATCAACAGTTTAAAAATAAGCAATTTTTAGTCGGTTTTCAGTTTTTTCATCCTAAATAAAAAACGGCCCAACCGATTTTGCTGAAAAGTCATTCAGTTCTAAATTACGTAATTACGCGTCGTTTAAAACCAGTTCCACGTCAATCCAATCTTTGGTTCTTGAGATAATCGAGACGAAAAATTATTCCGAACGCACATACGCACATACGCACATCCGCACATACGCACATCCGCACATACGCACATCCGCACATACGCACATCCGCACATACGTACATACACACTCACAGACACCTCTCTAAAAACGATGGATTTGGATTCTAGAGACCTTAAAACGTGGAGATATGTCAAAATTTGGGATTCGCAAAATCGACCCCATTACAATAACTTCCCATAGGGAACTGGGAAGTTAAAAATATTAACACTAAATTTTTGCAAAAATTTGCCCCTGAAAATTCTTTCTTTTTTAACCATGGAAAAATGTAGAAAAAACGTTTTGATATTTTTTGACTATTTATTAACTTCCCAGTATATGGGAAGTTCTTGTAATCGCCTCGAAAATCGAAATTAAAATTTTCAACATATCTTTACGTTTTGAGGTCTTACGAGTATATTTTAAGTGTTTTTAGAAAGAAGTATGTATGTGTGTGTGTGTATGCAAGAACGTACGTACGTATGTGCGTTCGCGGACAGTTTTTCTACGAGCATAACTCACGTAAACAAAGTCGTATCGACTTCGTTAAGGTGTCTATCGAAGAGTCTTTGCAATCTTAAGGGCTGATTAGTTTTTAGGACACTTCGGCTGGGGGTTTGCTGTTTACACCCCTTGAAGGTCATTTCTGTCATGCGTTATATCTCGTGAACCAAACCTACGATGCGCTTAATCAAGGTGTCAATCGACGCGTATTAACGTTGTCGCAATTCTTACAAATTTTTAAAAAAATCGTTGGAGCTGTTTTTTAATTTTTTTAAAAAAAGTGCAAAAATTGGAGTTTTTTTTCAAAAACATCAAATTTTTAACTTTCTTTTCAAGTCGCAGTAATCAATATTTATAAAATTTATATACTCCAAACAGTTGTAAAAAAAACACCAAATTTTTTTTTCATGATTGCAAAAAAAAATTAAATAAAAAATAAAAAATCATTAAATCTGGGCATACTGGGCATGATGACATGGAGGACCATCATGCATAAAGGTGATGCCGGTTCCACTGCATCTCAAAAAATTAAAGTTTGGAATTAATATGTCTTTCATGACCTCAGAGTACTGTAGAGCATTCATTGTCCCGTTGACAAAATACAGCGGTCCATATCCATCTACTGAAATGCAAGACCATATCATAACGGCTGGTGGATGCTTGACGGTCCTCACAGCACAAGCTTCTTAGCATTGCTCATGTGGTCCAGAAAGTCTGGTGAACTGGTGACTTTCTGTTACCACTTCTAACCTGCATTTGTCGCTAAATACAATCTGAAAATGAAGAAAATAAATCAAAATTCGAAAAATTTTCTTTAAAATGAGGAA
The DNA here is from genome assembly GCA_963942545.1 of Oxycera nigricornis. Taxonomy (NCBI): domain Eukaryota; kingdom Metazoa; phylum Arthropoda; class Insecta; order Diptera; family Stratiomyidae; genus Oxycera; species Oxycera nigricornis. The sequence continues at coordinate 83,969,327 of OZ012660.1, forward strand.
AACAGCAGAAAGTTATTAAAGGATGATAATTACCTTCCGGAAATCTTCTACGGAATAATTTTGTAGTGTTTTTGCAAATTCCAATCTACCTTCGCGCATTTTGGCCGTTAATTTCGTTTTTTTTTTGCTGGTCGCCTGGCATGTAAGTTTGCTTCTCTTAATTATCTCCTGAGTGTCATCCGCGAAATAAATATTCCTTCGGCGACCAGATCCAGTTGCAACTTTTGGACGGACGAAAAATCGTTTTCACATGATTTCTGTATACTTCGATCTGTGCGATTCGTTGATATCCTTTGTCGGTCACAAATCTTTCGTTTGCTGAAAGTTTGCAAAGGACTCTCAATCGCATCACCGTTTGAGCAGAAACCTTCTCCATTTGTGCGATTTGAAGAAAAGAAAAGTTTTTTGTCCTTAGTAACGCATTTATGCCCGCTTTTTGTTGCAAATATATATCCTTACACGTTCCCATGTTGTTTTAAAATTCAACTTTAAAATGAAAAACATGCAACGATACAGGTATCCAATTAACCACGAAAGTTAAAATCTTTTGCTTTTACAAATAAATCATTTTTGCCTCCAAACATTTTTCCCAAATCAAACACTTTCGCTTTCCAAATACTAGTGGAAGATCAACGTCTTTGTAGCTTTCTACCCGATTTACATAAGAAGAACTTTTAAATTGATGATAGCCGCGAGGATGTGCAGGTAAAAAACGATTACTTGAAAGATTTTCAAATGATATGGATTATCCTTAGGGCATAAAACCCCTTCAGAATACTGACAGGCATATTTACAAAATGAAAACATGCTCGAAATTTGCATTTTTAAGACACCATAAACGAAAATTTTGAAAGGGTTATAAATGATGAGTGTTCCCAATATTTTGAACAAAGACTGTACGAGTAGTCCTGTTAAAATATACATTCAACTTCAATGAAGCTTAAAATTCATATAAATGTTCAATATATAATTATAAATGGAGTATCAAAAGAAGTCTCCACTGATTCTACTTCTAATTCACTACTACTAATTTAATTCAGGTCAAAGTTAATTTTTTTTGGTTTTCGCAAATATCTCCTCGACAGTAGTTTTATAATAAAAATAGCACTTATAAAGGCGGCAGATCATAAAATACTGTACGAAAAAGTTCTATAGATTCGTTTTTGTTTGAATTATCCTCCTTGAGATATCGCGGTTTTTAAATATTATAAAAGCCACCTTTGAGGTAGAGTACTTAGTGAATTTTTAAAAATTTTACGTGTGTGTATAAAATTTATTAAGTTATTTAAACGAAACAACAACAACAAATTCTTCTTCCTCCCCTTTTTTCGTTCGCTTCTTATTTTTGTTCCTTTTTTTTGATAGCATTTCATAGACTGCTCTTAAAAAAGGTACATCAAATATCGCTCAAATCATCAGCACCTGTTGTTTTTGAACCAACACTGGAGCAAGACTGGCCTTGGCAATTTCTACATACTTTTGAACAAAATAATCTGATTTTTCGCAGCTGCAATTATAAGTACAACCATTCTTGTAATTAGAAAACATAGTAAGGGAGATCAGGGATGGTTGTCACAGTTTTCAGGAATTAATTTTTTTATATCATGTTTTTTACAATTCGTCAAAATTTTCACTGTTTTCGCTTAAAAGATGCTTTGCATTTTCAAAATATCCTAGTCTAATGTTCTAGGCAGCTTCGAAAGTAAATTTCCAAATCCTCTCAAAAATATATTCAGTCCTCACCAACTGAACAAGTACGACGGAACTGCATAGTTTCGACTTTTTTCACATTCCCAATTATATAATCTTTCCTTAAAATCCACCTTGCTCGCTGCACATTTTATTGTTATATCGAAATTCAATTAATTTCAGCGTTTCAGCCACACAAACATTCTGTCGACCAAAGTTCCAATAAATAGTTTAGCAATGTCTTCAAGACATTGAAAAATAATCTAGATGGCTTAGTGGTATGAATGCCTCCAATGGATCGAGACGGTGATTGGTCTCTGAAAATGAGGTTTAGTAAAGATTATCAATTAATTCAGCTGTAAATGAGTAGCTGAATCAAATCAGGATAATAATAACGGACAAGCATGTATGCAGACTATTTCACATCCTATTATTCCGTTGATTAAATAATTAGAAAATTCTAAAATCACCTTAAGGTTCTGGCTCAATTCGGACTATAGTGTCATCGATTATTATTATTATTAATATGGAATAATTCATAACTTTAGTTGACAATATTGTCCGTTTAAAAAATGAATAATAGATCATAAAATAAGTTCAATTAACGAATATAAAAATGACGAAATAATGTCTGAAAAAAGATGGGCTCCAGGCCTTGAATTTATATTAATTCACTCAAGTTGTTCACATCAGTTGCGAATATGATTTTGCCAGGCTAAATTATAGACCAACCAATCAAACCAAACTAACAATCATTAGTCTATGTGTTAAAAAGTTCATGTAAACATCAAAGTTGACCTTGTTTTAAATGCAATAAAAGCAACACTATGATTGAAAATATTAGATTGGCTCCATGCGTTTTGACCTACAGAAAAATAAATCAAATTAATAAATAAGAAACTTACAGTGTATTTTTGTTGTTGTGTAAAATGATTTTATCTTATTTATTTTTTGATAGTTTGAGTGTAATTACAATTTGTCAGAAGTATGTTTCCTGTTTTGCTTCAAATGCTTTCAAAAAACTGCTTTATTCTCTCTCAAAATAAGATAAAAGTACAGATAAATACACGAAGTATTTTCTTTGATGTTTCTTTTTAAGCTTAGGGTTTATAGTTTAGTACTTTTACACAGAATCACTCAGTATTTTTTTTTTTAAATCAAGTGGGTATTATTTCAATGCTCTCCGATTTTGAATCCGGGTAGAAGGTTGAAGGAAGAAATCAACATTGATGTTTGAAAAGGTCGCAAGAGCATTTGAGCGTCAAGTGTTCTATGCGAAACAAAAGAATTAAATTGTTTATTTAATGAAAAATAAACATCAACTCAATGACAGTCAGTCATTTTTCCCCCAGCTGATTTTAATGGAAAAATGGAGAATTCATCAGCAACTTAATATAAAAGCATGATTTTATGAAACAACTTACACTTACTAAGTGAAGTGAAAAGCCTGGACCTAAAAAGCGACAGTAATTTGTTCAGCTTTCTCATGAAACGCTATATAAATTGGTCTGAATCTCAATGTATCGGTCACCATTTCCACACAGAATGGAGTATACAACTTATTCTTTTTTAAAAATATCTTGCTTGCAACTGCTAAACATTTTTCTATTGCGTTTGATTGTGCTCGTCATTTAGCTTGATTAATACATTAAAAAATATTTATTGGAAAATTCAAAATCTTTTTTCAATCTTTTCAGAAATTTTCGTCGATTGGGCCACCGAAAAATCACTTTATTTTCAAATAAACTTTACCAGGTAAGACTTAATCAATATTTCATAATAATATTGTGCTCACCTTGAAAGAAGACTCAATCGCGAAACAGCTTCGAGCAGCTTACAGCGTATAACATTTGATTGTAAGAAAATGCATAAAAATGAGAATTTAAGTTTTGCTTCAAATTAAATTATTTTTGACAAATGACCACTTGAGATTTGTCTTTAATAAATAAATATCCACCGTTGGGAAGTTTTTCTTGAGATTGCCGGTAGCCAACGTCTAAAACTCCAATGTAAACTGTTCCAAGCCAATCAGCTTTCAAAAGGCTTAGTGAAAAGTCAAAGTTTCTTGAACTGAACTTTGCAGCTCCTCATTAATATACAAGGAGCGAATCAGTCATTCTTCTGGAAACTAAACACATAATAAATCATACTGTTCAGGGTGGAGTGCTTGCGCCGTCCATTTGTTGTACGGAGGCTATCTCGAGCAGAAAGTCCTTTATTGACTCGCCACCAAACTTGCTCCCCTAAAACACAACTAAAAATTTAAAGCGGCTCCGTTTCGCAGTAATTGGCTGCCTTTGGGTCGCTAATTTATTTGCGGAAAGCACTTCCAGTTGCACCCCCGCACCAAGCAAATTTGTTAACGGGGGCTAAAATTAGGATTGAGTCATTTTGTCGCCGTGCCGCAGCAAATCATAGAGTCAAATTTTAATCAACCTCAAACTCCGATAATTTCGGGCCGCGCGGTCTGCAAGTGTGCAAATTTATCAAATAAAACCGAGCAAAAGAACACAATAATATTTTTGTGAAACGGACGCCCTTTTGTTTGGCGGAACACTAACCATAACGCCAGCGCCACCACCAGGGGTCAATTGGGGAGGACGCGATGGAAATTGCTCTTGTGTTTTACTCGGGCGTCGAGGTCAAATGGAACAATGCTTCCATTGTTTGCGGTTGGCTGTTCAAATGTTTTGTTTTCCTGCCTCCACCAGGGCTATTTGAATCAATTCAAATTTTCGCACCTTTCGACACGAACAGGCTGCGGTGCCTTATCCTGACAAGAGCTGGCAAACTTCCATCAGCATTTTAAAGTTGGCTGAAGGGAATTTCGAATTTTGTTCACAGGAAATATTAATGCTGTGTTTCTGATGTGGTGGAGACAGTTGCTCTTGGCGACGAGGCTCCTATTTATAGCCGTGAACCCTCCTTGAGATTGACTATCTATCGAAAGAGCTATGACTTTCTAAAGTGGATGATTGTCAATACTCCGTGCTCGTGGCTAATGAAAGACCATTCGCCCGTTCAGTTAGCTGTTACAGAGATACTTCCAGCCACTCTTCATCGAGTCTAAGAAATTAGGGGGGCCGCCTATGTCCCGAATTGGCTCGCTTATGTTACAGAAATCGTTCCATCATGCTGCTTTCACGGTTCACGCTTTCATACGTATCTGTCACATCAAAAAAGCGTTAAAGTCAGCATCACGGCTAGTATTGATTTATAGAGAACCAATCCCAAAGATGTAAGCAGTTACTCGAAGATATTACAAGTCACATCTCGGGCTGCCTGTTCGACTTCGCGGCACTTCAGATAAAAGGAAAATGATAGTGGCAATTTCTTTCAGACGTTGCTCGGATAGAGTTCAGCCCGCAATCTTCCTTGGAAATGTGAAAAGCGTGTGGGAGAATGTTTCCCACGCTATCGCACGGAATACGACAATGAATCGGTCCACTTTCGAAGGCTTTTTTCAAATAAACAAAACGCTGGAAGCTCGTCCACTTCAATCTGTTGTCATATGTGATGAGGATTGAAATTCAGGCTAAGGCGTGCAATTTAAAATGAACACGAAAAAGGAATATGCCGAAGGTAGGTGTTCAGAGCGTTCCATTCGTTTTCGAACGAGAAAGGTCTATCAAATTGTCAAGATACATTTTCTGCGTTTGACACTTAATAATGTTACTCTATTGTTGTTTTACGCATAGACAACTTACAGGCATTGATGATGGAGCAGGCTTGTATCAAGGACTGCAAGGATATCGAAAAGTTTAGGTCCGCGTCAGATAGCTATAGCGAATCGTTGGTTGTGTATCTTTACCATTCAAGATACATCATTCAAAGCATACGTGTCTGAATGATAAACCCCAGATTTTTAAATCCTGTTAAAGATTTTATACTGCAACGAAGGAGCAAAATCTTTGATGTGGTGGGTGCGAATGGATTTAAAGGGAATATATTCAATCAGTTGATTGGTGAGACCATCAAATTTCAATTGAAAACTTGTATATTTACGATAGTAAGAAATGAATATCAACAATAATTTAAATTTCTACAGAATAGCGAAGCTGGGAAGAAAATGAATTAAAGGAAAAGAATTAAAGCACTATGCGCTGATACACTCTTATTGATGACAGTAACAATAGATTAAATGGATTTTCCTCTAAACTTTGCAACCTTTTGTTACAATTTTTTGTTCCTGGTCCCGATCCGAGAAACTTTAAGCTGCTTGTGAAAAACGAAGATCAATTTACAGTTTATATAAATTAAAAGGAATCGACAGCACTTAAATATTTACATTGGAGCTGTTGCGGATCATAGTTTTTTTTTTATTTTCTATCAAAACGATATTCAATTGAAATTGCATCGATACACTGTCAAATAATCGCCATTGGCAGTACTTGAATCCAATTTACTAATCCACCACTCGCACTGTCTCTCTCGAGAGGTGAGAAACGCGTTTCTGATGTGTTGAGTTGAGGTGATCGAGCGAGAAGCGGTTCTCTTAGGGTGCGGTCGCCCATCTGATTGGTCGAATTAGCAAATTGCCATATATGGGCATAATGTTCCGACTCGAGACGAGGTGAGAAGTTTATGGTGTGAGTGTAGAGGTGAAAAAAGTCAGTCAGGGAGTTGTGATCCAGGAATCGGGTAGTATAGACGTGATTTTATTTCACTTAGCGATTGTCGAGGAAAACGCCAAGTGCAACAGAAAATGGTGCTACAAACTCAACAAGCTATTTGGATGGTGCCGATGGGAGCGAAGGACACCTGGTAACCGAAGATGGGGTTGTGCTACGCCGACGACTAAAGACGGAATCAACTGCAATCAAACGAAGATCGAGAAACAAAAGATCTCGTGCCAAACTGAAAAGACGTTGCTCAATCAATGGACATTTTTATAATCGTGAAACTTCGTTCTTTACGCCCCCATACGGTTCGCAAATGAGCGTTTGGGTGACGCCCGTAGTTAGTGGCCAGGAAGTGATCAATTTACTTCTGGAAAAATATAAAGTGGACAGCAGACCTTCGAACTTTGCTCGAACAAAGACGCTTGAAAGACGACGATTATCCTTTCGTTGCGCGTATTATGTTAGGACCACATGGAGATGTGTCCCGACTGTTTCTTATGGATGCTCAAGAAACGTAAGAAATAAGGAATGAGGTAGCTCAATTTTTACACCTTTCTATTCCCGAAGGTCGAGCGGTTTTGTATCGTTAGGATTTGGCAATGGAAAAATGAAGGACCTTTAGCGCGATACAAAGGTGTCCCGCCTGTTATGCTGAGAGCTTTTCCATCGAATGCCGCTTGTTTTAAGTGTTTTGAAGAATTATGAAAATTTAAATGCGGTCGCAACTTAATTGTATTGAGAAGTGTTAAAGTAGAGTTTAAGATCGAATAAAGTAAAATCTAAAATGAAGTGAGTTTTTTCATGGTTTCTCTCCTCCTCAGGTTGTGCGCGATTCGGTTTGTTCGGTTCTTTATTGGTTTTGTGATTTTGATTAGCCCACGAGCCGGTGAGCTAGCCGGTTTTTTTTTCAAAAAATGTTACTCTACGGTCGCCATTATGCGGCCACAGTTGGTGGGTGCTCGCTTTTAATAAACATTGGCAAGGACGACAGGCCAAGAATGGCAAGGCAGCAAGGCTGCTGTCGGGTATCATCGTGATACTCCAGTTATAGCGAGGCACGATATAGTTTTGGTAAAAGGGTTTCATTTGCTTTACGTTCAAGTCCTAGCAACCATACTAGCGCTGCATAGTTAATTATTGATCGCACGATAGATTTATGAAGCCAGTCCATTTTGTTTTCTTTAGTTCTAGAATAAGTTACTGCTGACCTTATTGATGGCTTGCTCAAGGATACAGTACCAAGTAAATTTTTGGTCAAAGGCGACACCAAAATATTTGATTCTATTCGAGAAGACTAGCTCGGGTTTTTCAAGGACGCTATAATCCAAGCTACAATTACAGGTTCGTTGGCCTTCCTCACGGTGGATACTGATGGATTTTATTACCGTAATGGCAAATGTCCCGTTCACGTGAATGAATACACCTCTTTGTACTGTAATTCCATTTTCAGCTTTCTGGCTAGGCTGCATTAAAAAAAATTTTGTACATAATATCAATCAACACTGTTTGTTTCACAGAATTCCATTGAAACAATCATTTTTTGATTGAAAATACACACAGATTTCGGCTAAAAATTTATTTCATTTTGATGTTCAAAATGTTGAGGTCGGCAAAATGTAAGAAATTCATTTAGTTGATCAATTATTTGTTAATATTATAAACTTGTTTATTATGTCGAAGTGCTAGTTCGTTATTATGAAAAACCGCAAAACAAATTGGTTGCAGGAATGTCCTGTTTGTTGTTTATGTGTTTACATTTATTGATGGTACATACAAAAACAAAGTGTACATTATATTAACGTACGCATTCATTATTTAGTGATGAAAGCGAATTGATGCATTTGTGCATCGATGTTTATTTAAATAATGTACAGTTTAATCTAGATAACCCTACACATATGCAAGGCCGGTAAAAATAATGATGAATTGAAAATAAAAATTCTGTCCAACTTAATATTTACTCGTAAATAGTTTATGCTGTTTTTTTACCCATTTTTCGGCAAATACATAAAGTATCTGATTGGAATTCGTAAGATGCTATTCTATTTTGAATTATCTACTAATCTGATTATACAACAATAACCGGACGTTCACTATTCCATTATATATACGTCGAATAAGAGCGACAATTTGAATTCATACATTGTCTCAATGTATTTGTACATAGTTTTAAGGTGGGGGCGATCTGATCTTCAATATTTAAACACATTTTTAAGGGATGTTTTTCATAATATGATGAACATACATTTATTGATAAGTTAAGGGAACAATAGTGCAACATTTGAAGAGTCTTCTGTTACATTTTTGTGAAAAATATCGTGAACTGAGCCACTGACAGCAAATTCTCGTAAACACGAAATAAAAGTTGCTTTGTGGTGATCATCATAATTCATTCGTCAGTTGACTAAAAACCAAAAAGATTTCGTTAATTTATGACTTTTTTGAAGAAACAACGTCGAGTTTTTTCATCTTATTGATTTTTCAATTTTAGAAGTAAAAAAGACGATTTTTTTTGATAAAAATCGGCGAATTTAATGTTTTAAAATAAATTAGAACGCTAAAAAATACACAATCTCGATGTTGTTACCTCGTAATTTGTGTATAAAGTAAGTGTGCAAAATTTGCGAAGGATTAGTAGTTTTTGAGTTACAGTGATCACCGAGAAAAATCCGTTTAAAAATTAATAAAAAATCGAGTGTGAGTTCACACGCGGTAGAAATGAAACTTTGCCTTCTGATTAATCTGAAAGAGAATGAGGTGAATACACTATTGAGGTGATAAACACAGAAAGAGAGAGAGAGAATTTTTTTATTCATTGAAGTATAAAAGAACGAAAGAGAGAGAGAATGATAAATAGAATCTCTTAAAGTATCATTCTAGTGCGGATAGAAATTGTTAGATTCAATATATGAAAAAATTTATTATATATTTTTACAATATGATTGAAATTACATTATACACGATCATTACTATCATTATCGCTAATTTCTAAACGTGGCACCAGTGGATAACTAAAATACGAAACAAATGTTCAAGTTTGAATTTTATCTAAAAATCTTTGAAATACTGCGTCTATTGTTGTTCCTGATCTTGTTGTTGGCTCGGTTTGTTTATTAGACGTAAGCTGAACGTGCTATTTAAAAATTCTACCAAAGGTGTTGAAGTAGGCTCAGCAAAATTTATGTTAAAATCTTCGCTCAAAATCATCGGTAGTTAGTGATATTTTTTTAAGTATCCTCGACACCTCTGGCGTGTATTTAGTTAAATTTTCATGAATGAACTCAATGATATCATTTATTGATTTATTCGGAGAAATATATATAGCAACAATGAGAAGCGTTTGTCCGTCATCTAAGGTGCTATGACAAGCACACATTTCTCCTACATTAGAAAGATGCACAGATAATGATTGAGTTTGTTTTGTAATTATATCTATTTGCGGGGTAATAATATGAGTACTGTGATTCTTATTGTGATATATTGCCACTCCACCTGCTCTAATATCACGTTTAAATTTAACTATAAGATCGAAATTCGGAATATCAATATGATCATCATATCTAGCCATGTTTCAGAGAATATCAAGAAGTTGGATTTCATTGCAATTCGGTTAGAACTTATATCTATTACATGAGCACGTAGACTCGGACATTCGAAAAAGAAGATTGATATTTCTGATCTAGTCGTTATCAATTTTGTCAATAATCCTCCGATTGTTTGTAATCTGTTCAATGAAAGCCTTCGGAACTCCGCTTGTAAGTCAGACAGAGATGTTGCTATTCGTCGCCCATGATTGATATACAAACCTTGAATACTAGTAACTCGGGATAATGCGACGTACACAAGCTGTTGAGGATGAGTTGCATTATACTCATACACAATCTCACTAAAAGTACCTCCTTGACATTTGTGTATTGTTATAGCACATGCTGAGACTATTGGGAAGTGATTGCGTTTCAGGACAACTGTTTTGTTTGGAACAAGTGAAATTGAAGATGTTCTTCGTTCTATTGGAGTCATCGTTGTCCAGCCGGCCGCATCGGTAAATTACATCTTTCATGTTTTGCCGTCGACGTGCAGGCGAACGCTGGGCTCGGGCGAGGAATCGCGGCAGAACACAATGACGGCCACTTGGCCCGGACTATGGCAGCCACGCGCGGAGCTCAGTCCCGATCGTGATGCCCGCGTTCTACGGTTTCACCAGCAGTAGCAGTCTTTCGTGGAGCAGGGCCCAGCCAGTCTCTACCGCCTCCCCTTTCTAATCATAGGACGGATTTCGTAATAATTAGCGCGTCGCCAATTCGAAGCTTGCTGCACGCATTTTATCTCATTCTCTCACGGCCTAATCCCTTTAAATACATTTATAGTTGTCTCTTTTCCGTTACACTTTTTCGTTTCATAACATTCAATTCACACCGTCCCAAAAGAAGTTTCACTTCAATAATACCAAAAAAAATCAATATAATTAAACGGCTAACATGAATTTTGTGGTACCATTTTAGCAGTTGTTTCTGGACCGATTTTCATAAAAAATACATCAATGGAAAGAGAATATCCTGTAGATGTGCAGAATTGTATTTTTTGTGGAAATCTGTTCGGAAAATATAGAAAACAAGCCGTGAGGTGCGACCCATGAGGTCCACACGGTCAACTTCCCAGTAATATCTAAAAAGACATTAAAAATATTAAACACAATAATAATTATGGAAATAATACTACTTCAAATAATAAAAATGTACCTCTCATAACATCTACGTGAGCGTCAATTGATTACGTAAGGATTTTGGTGCGTTGGTTTGATTGATTATTCACGCGGATCAATCGGAGGGGGGGGGCAGGTTACAAAGCAGTTTTTTTCATTAAAGTTAAAACATGGTGCTGTGAAGACTATTGAAAATCTGCTCAAATTTTGCAAATATTAATAAACTTTGATTGAATTTACGACAATGTCTTTAAAATAAGAGATTTAAGGTATTATGATTCGAATGAACGCTTTTTACATGGTGACTTTGAATGATTTTTTTTTGTAATCATGAGAAAAGTTTTTGATGGTTTCTCCACAAAAATTGATAAAATTTTATAAATTCTACAAACATTTATTATAATGATGTGCAAATCAGGTTAAAAATGATTTTTTTTTATAAAAAAACACTACTTTCCCAAAAAAAAAATTAAAAATTAAAATTAAATTAAATTAAAATTAAATTAAAAAAAAAACCATTTTAATGATTTTTTTAAAATACAAAACATCATGAAAATGATAATACGCGTCGATTGACACCTTAATGATGCAAAGATTATATTTAGTTCTCGAGATATAATGAATGACGTAAATGACCTTGACCGTTTAATGATTTTTTATTTTTTATTTTTTTTTTTTGTATTCATGAAAAAAAATTTTGCTGGTTTTTTCACGAGAACTATTTGGAGTATGTAAATTATATAAACATTGTTTACTAAGGTTCAAAAATCAGGTTAAAAATTTTGTGTTTTTGAAAAAAAAAACCTAATTTTTGCACTGTTTTTTTAAAACTTAAAAAACGGCTCCAAGATTTTTTTTAAAAATTTGATAGATACACATAAATGTTAATACACGTCGATTGACACCTTGTTCAAAAAAATCGTACGTTTGGCTCGCGAGATATAACGCATGACAGAAATGACCGAAGTGTTCCAAAAACTAATCAGCTCTTAAAATTGCAAAGGCGCTTCGATTGACACCTTAACCAAGTCGATAGTCCTTTGTTTACGTGAGTTATGCTCGTAGAAAAAAGTGTCCACGAACGCACGTACGTACGTACGTACACACACACACACACACATACATACTTCTTCTTAAAAACACTTTATATATACTCTATAGACCTCAAAACGTAAAGAAATGTTGAAAATTTGAATTTCGATTTTCGAGGCGATTACAAGAACTTCCCATATACTGATAAGTTGCGGTTGTGCAAGTGTTTTTCATCAAAATTAATTGGGTATTGCACAAATTATTTTTACATCACTATCTTTAGAAAATAACCTCACAGAATAACTGTTTCCAAAAATATTTTTGGTCACAGTGAAAAATTCCGTAGTTTGGATGATTTGGAAAAACCGACAACACTAGAGAAGTTTTTATTTTATTTTTATTTTATGGTATTTTTATAGAAAACCGACTGGTTTCCGATTGGTACGCATTAAAGTAGTTGTAGTTAATCCACATCGTAATTTTTTTCGTATTTCAACATTGATATGGATTATTTAGCGGCATTCAAAAATGCAGATGGGTTGTTGAGCAACATATTAGCACGGACTACAATAAAGTACGAAGTCGTGAAACTGCTAAGCATTTTTTGTTACGAAGTTACCATTTACGAACGAGCATTTTTGTTGTATATGAAAAAAAAATATTCTAAAATATTCTGTAATTTTCTTATGTATTTTTGTCCTTGAGACCAAAAGAGGATAAGGATAAAGTAAATGCTAATTTGAAAATCACTTGTTTCTAGTGTTTGCATATACATATTTCGATAAAAGTTTCACATGATATATAAAAGTGGCGATTAAAGAAGGGAAGTATCAAAAATAATATAGGCACTAGGAAAGAATGAGAAGATTATATAAAAAGGGGAAAAGGGGCACCCATCAATGAAAAAATGAACACAAGTGTGGTACATCATTACAAAAATTAATGTTCAGCGAATCAATTAACAGTGTTTGTTGAGGGAAACACAATTGTGCATGGAATGATTAATAAATTTCGGGTTGCTATGAATGGTACGTTGATCCAATAAAAGTATCCACCAAATCGACAACCATCAATGGTTGTACTAACAAACACAGTTCTAATGATCACTTTAAAAAATAATAAAATTCATTGGTACGATGACTTATGTACATGCATTTGATAACTGATTATTGACGAACGATGTACGTTAATGTTACATAGATACCTTTAATTAGTCAAGTGCAAAAACTGTACATTGATGAAGGAATTCTTTTTCATTGTCACAATGCTTAAGCACGTTCAATAATTATTACCTTCCCAGTATATGGGAAGTTCTTGTAATCGCCTCGAAAATTGAAATTTTCGACTTTCTTTTACGTTTTGAGGTCTTTAGAGTATATTTAAATAGTTTTTAGAAAAAGAGATGTATGTGTGTGTACGTACGTACGTTCATGGACAGTTTTTTCTACGAGCATAGCTCACGTAAACAAAGCCGTATCCATTTTGTTGAGGTGTCAATCGGAGCGTCTTTGCAATTTTGAGAGCTGATTAGTTTTTGGGAAAGTTCGGTCGGGGAAGGGTTTTCTGTTTTGACCCTTTGAAGGTCATTGCTGTCATGCGCTATATCTCACGAACTAAACATACGATTTGCATCGTTAAGGTGTCAATCAACGCGTAATGATATTTGTGTGATTTTTCCAAATTTTTAAAAAATGTTCGAACGTTTTTTTAATAGATTACAAAAAGTGCAAAAATTAGAGTTTTTTCACAAACAAGAAATTTTGAATTCAATTTGCCAAAGACTGTAATCAATGTTTATAAAATTTATATACTCCAAACAGTTTTTGTAAAAAAACCAGCAAAAATTTTCTTCATCATTACGAAAAAAGTTAAATTAAAAATGAAAAATCATTAAAAGTCATCATGATCTTCAAGGTCATTTATGTCATTCATTGTATCTCGCGAGCCAAATATAATATTTGTATCATTGAGGTGTCAATGGACGCGAATTAACATTTTGGTAATGTTTTTTTATTTTAAAAAAATCGTCAAAACCGTTTTTTAAATTTAATAACAAAAAATGGGGAAAATTAGGGTTTTTTCCATAAAAAATAAATGTTTAACCTGATTTGCACATCCCAATAATAAATGTTTATAAAATTTATAAACTTTCATTAATTTTTGTAGAGAAACGAGCAAACAATTTTCTCATAATTACAAGAAAATTAAATTAAAAATAAAAATTCATTCAAATTCATCATATAAAAAGCATTCATATGTATATCCTTATATCTATTATTCTAAAGACATTGTTGTAAAGCCAATTAAAGTTTATTAATATTTGCATAATTTGAGCAGATTTTTAATAGTCTTCACAGAACCGTGAAACAACTGCTTAAATTTTGAAACCAAAAAAAACAAATCAAATTTGCATTTGTGGTAATCAACGCTTTAAATGGTAAAATGTTTTGTAGTTAATACTTTGCAAAGATCATATGCTTTAAAAAGCTTTCATCAAATAATTTTTTTAAGATTTTAGTAGTTTTGTTTTTTAGTCTTCGTTAGAATTCCTCCATCATTTGTAATTCATTTTACTTTTTACATGCAATTGAACTCATTTTGGACTGCATATTCAATGTTTCTCAAGACTAACAGAAAATAAAAAATAATTATTAGTCTCATTGATTTCAAATCGTGAAAAAATACAATTTCAGTGATTATGCCAAAGTGATGGCAATTTTGAACGCAACTATTCAAAATGGCCATCACGCGACAAAATCTCTTCAGTGGGCGTGATAACAAAAACTGCTTTCATTTTTGCTAGCGCTCTTTTGTCCTTCAAGAATCGATATGAAAATGACAAATAACGTAGAAAAGCTTTGTAACCTGCCCCCTCTCCGATTGATCCCCTTTAATATTCAATCAAACCAATCCACCAAAATCCTTACGTAATCAATGGACGCTCCCGTAGGTGCTACGATTAATAATATGTCATTCCAATAACTTTTATGAGAGGTACATTATTATTATTTAAAGTAGAAATATTTTCATAATTATTATTTTGGCTTTGCTGTTTTGCCCCTTTGAAGGTCATTTTTGTCGTGCATTGTATCTCGCGAATCAAACATGCGATTTGCATCGCTAAGGTGTCAATCGACGCGTATTAACATTTGTATGATACTATAAAGTTTTCGAAAAATTGTTGCAGCCGTTTTTAAATTAAAAGAAAAAGAGTGGAAAAAATAAGGTTTTTTTCATGAACAATAAGTTTTTAACCTGCTTTACGAAACACAGTAATCAATGTTTATAAAATTTATATACTTCAAACAGTTTTTGTAAAAAAACTAGCAAAACCTTTTCTCATGATTACAAAAAAAAATTAAAAATGAAAAATCATTAACAGTCATCATGATCTTGGAGGTCATTCATGTCATTCACCATATTTCGTGACCCAAATATAATATTTGCATCATTGAGGTGCCAATCGACGCCCAATAACATTTTTATAATGTTTTCAGATTTATAAAAAAATCGTTGAAGCCTTTTTTTAATTTAATAAAAAATATTGCAAAAATCAGGTTTTTTTCCAAAAAAAATTTTTTTATCCTGATTCGCTCATCTCAGTAGTCAATGTTTATAAATTTTACTTCAAGCAGTTTTTATTAAAGTACAGTAAAGCATTGTTACATGATTACAAAAAGAATTCAATAAAACTAAAATTAACATTAATAGTCTATGTTAAAAATGGTTCATACGCATAATATTACCTGATATCTTTTTCTTAAGACATCTTTCTTATGTCAAACAAAGCTTTTTAATATTTTCAGTATTCATGCAGACTTTCAATAATTTTCAATAAGCCGTTTTTTTTATTTTAATGGTGAGGTCCGGTGAGGACTTTCCATGGCCTGGGAATTTAGGGGCTGGCCCGTGGCCACATGAACAGGTCATCACAAGAGTATGACCCAAATGACACGAGATACATTTCTTTTAACACAAAAGAAGGCAAACGAAAATTTTGGTTGTAAACGAAACTGCAACATCAATTAAAATGCAATATGTTCTTAAACAAAATTGGAAAAAACTCTTCATCGATGACAATAATGTGCTTGCATCTCTGGAATCGTTTATTATAATCATAAATAATCTGTTCTGCAATTTATAAGAAATTAATGATATGTTATTTTCGAACAGTTTTGTTTGCATATGAAAAGCTTTAATTTTTTTTGCAATGAACATATAAATAAATTTATCGTTTTCAACTTGACGTAAAGGTTTGAAGTCCGAAATTCATTAACCATGTATATTAAAATATATTGGAATAAATGTGGATTGGATGAGTAGCTGATTGGCAATAACTGGAAAACAATCGTTGACATGAATAGAAAGATTTGTTGCGTTATAGAAATGATTACGGCAAACTACTTTTTTAACCTATGAGGGTTTGTTGGATAAATTTAGACATAGAATAGAATAGAATATCACAACTTCATGAGGCGAACCATATCTCTAATTCAAACAAGTTTGAAGAATTGGAGTATAAATTAATATTTATTGATTACTGTCCAGACAGCGAAATCTGCGGCTGTGACGAAAATGAGCTCTTTAAAGAACCTTGTTTATATTTGTGGAAATATTACTGGGAAGTTGATCGTGTGGACCTCGAGGGTCGCACATAGCGACTTGTTTTCAATATTATTTTGTTTTTAATATTTTATTATTTACTGGGAAGTTGACCTTGTGCACCTCAAAGGTCGCACCTTGCGGCTTGTTTTTATTATATTTAAGTTCACTTTTGGTTCAGTGTGTGTAAAGTAGAAACCGAAGATTTGTTTCATCTTAATGTAGTGGGAATTTAATAGAAGCTCTTAATATTGTATCAGGCCTTCGAGCCTGGCCGTGCTTCGCTCTTTTGGGGGATGTTTTTTGGTGAGAGTTGAGTTCTCACCTCGTATTCTTTTCAGGAGTGAAGCTACAGGCTTCCCTTGTCTTTCCAAGATGGTTTTGATGCAGAGTGTGTTGTTCTTGCAGGAGTGGCTCATACTCTCTATCAACCCAAGCAAGAACGTGAATATCTTTTATTTAACTACAGCAAAAAAAGCAATGATTTCCCAGCAAAACTTTGACGGACGAACTTCGCACAAACTACACTTCACTTTAACATTATTTAGAGCAGTTTTTCTTCTTTTTTTCCCGCGGTAATTTCAAGCATAAATTAACTTTTAGACTTATATTTCTTTGTTTCATTGTTTCGGAATAAACTACTAAGATGTACTGATGGTCACCGCGATTGTAAGAAAGTTTTTAACGAGCGAACTGAAAACTTGGTTCAGAATTATTATTTTTTCTGGAATGTTACTTAAGATGCGGTTTGAAAAAATTGATTTTATATATAAAGTCAAAAAAATTATGCCATAGTTAAAAAAAATGTATTTTGTTTAAAGTAAACAAGCAGATACGCAGTGTTTATTTAAAATATAATTTTAAACGGAATTCTCGATGAAAAATAAAACTTTTTGAATGATGATGATTTTTCAACGTTTCACATGAATTCGTATCATATGCTGTCGTTTCAATATGCTAAATCTTATTGTGTCGTTGTTTTTTGAAATCTCAAATAGCTTTATATAAAAATTCTTTAATCTAAACAATCTTATATCTGTCCTACGAATATAATGAAAGCTGGAGCACTCAAGGTTGTTGCTTTTTCAATTTATTCATATACATATAATAAAAAACTATGACTCAACAAAATGCAAATTGAAAACCTTCAAAAAGGCGATTAATAAATCGAAGTTTAAGCTCATCGATCTTTCTCGCAAAGGCCTAGATACAGGTCATCTTCTGAATGTTCATTGAGCTGAACTTTCATTAATTTTTTAACGTAAAAATTAAGAGTTATTATTATAGGGGTGAAAATTTCATTTACTAATAAAAATGCCCGCACAGCACATTTAAGCATGGTCAATAATAAAAGGCAATAAATCTGTCTCGCCCAATTTTCGGATACTTGAGGTCAATTGTTTTAATGCACAGAACAGTTTGTGTCCTGATACGCTTCTTCAAAACGGAATATTCATTAACCCACAACGAATAATGCGTTGTTAAATTCAATCATCCCCCGATAAATTAAACGATAATAAATTGATTCCCGTTCAGAAGAATCCATCAAACAAAGTGTTTCACTGTAAACCTCATTTAAAATTATTGTAAACCTGGAAAACACCAATCTCGCAGGTTCAATCAATGAAATTAAATTTCATCATTGAACTTTTACTGGGATGAATTATTTAATGAGCACTAAGTGTTTATTACCCGCGATTCACGACAGAGTAATGCATGTTGAACGACTAATGGGCTTGCGATGAGATGTGCATTAGTCGACACAACATAAATTGTCGAAGGTGGTGGGTGGAATGAAGATCAACATGGCCTATTTTTCTATGGTTACTCGTTTTCAGTGGTGTTTATGTGTATCGTGTAAGTTTTCGAGACACATCTAAAATAAACATTTATCTGTCTTCAAAATAATCCAAATACACGAGATGTTACATCCCCCGCAAAATGTTTCTCATAAAATGCAAATTCTGCGAAAAAACATGCTTGTTCGTTGGGGTGAGCTTCTACGTAAATCTTTTCTTTGAATTTCCACTCAAAGATGTGAAAAGCAAAAAAATTCGAAATTTTCTCGAACGAAGTAATAATCGTTATTCATGTAATCTTAACAAATTTTGGGACTTTAGCTGAACCCGTTGCTGCTTGCAAACATAAGCATTCCGATAGGTAGACATAAGACATAAACCGAACCCAAGTTAATAGGGTGTTTCAGACTTGTTTGAAGTTTCCTAAAAATATGAGACCGGCCTCATCAAAATGATTTCCTCAAGTTATGCATGCAAAACTTCTCAGAAATTTGGCTAGCAACACGACATACGTTGCTCCTAGTAGGCAGAGTGCGGTGTCAGCAAACAGGAATAATTTTGATAATTTAATTTGATGTTGATTGCTAGCTGCTTCAAACTTCGGCTGAAACGATTAGTGTATTGATCCAAGCGTTTACAACAGTGAATTGAAATGTAAGGTCTGGCTCACATTTTCCATAATGCCTAAGTAGGCATTGTATTCACATATGTATATAGTTCACGTGTGATAGGAAATAACATTGGCTACGAACTTCCCTGAGCTGTCAGTGGAATTTGAGCTGTGAACTATGGAATTTAATTAAATAAACTGGTGTCTTATGGAATTCATGGCACGATTTTCTCACCCCTCGTTTGCGTATTGCTACGAACATTGACTGTCAAGTCCTCAGCTTTTTCCTATGCTGTCTCGTCCTTAATTACGAAGACGAAAATTGAACGCACACTAAACGAGAATATCTGCTATACGCAAATTATGTAGGAAGAAACTACAATACGACTATAGGATACCTGGTTTGAATCCTTGTCGGATTAAGTAAATAGAAATTAATTTATGGCCTTGATACATGCAATTAAACTAGGAAGCAATGGAATACAAAGGGATCTCAATCAAGAGCAAATCAGGATCAGTTCAAGAGTGAAAACATGAAATTTGTTTTTCAAGTCAATAGTAAAACAATATCTCGCAGGCTGTTGATTTAGGGGAAATGTAAAGGGTGTTTGATAAATACAGGAGCTAGCTTTCAACTCGTCATGTTTCATGCCAAGCATTAATACTTGCAGAAATTGGAATCCGACGCACTTCACATACAGGATTCTAATATCTTCAAACTTCACAAAACGAAGTTGCACATAGCGAATTTCTGTTTCATGAATGTTTGAAAAATGTCGCTTCACTATGCATACTTCAGTTTGGTGTCTATCTATTATGGTGCCATGTTGTTAATGCATTCACTAATAACTTCCTAGTCATCATATTTCAGTTTATTGTAATCTGAGATTCTTTCAGCAACGAATCAAAATTTATGTATATATAAAAACTTCCATTGCCTTCCGAAAAAGAAAAATCAAAGGCACCTACACGCGCTCACAGAAAAAATCAATTAAATTTACTATTTCGTGCATACTTTTTATCCAAAATTTTAATCAATAGAGTCTAACATATGAAAATAAGAAACCGCGAGGTGTGACCCTTGAGGTGCAAACGGTCAACTTCCCAGCAATATTTACATAAATATTAAAAACACTAAACAAAATAATAATAAAGAAAATAATGCTACTTTAAATAATAATAATGGAAGGTACTCATCGCAGTAATTGGAACGAGTTAATATCAATCCTATCGGGAGGAGGGGGGTAGAGTCGACTGGTTTGATTGAATATTCATGCGGATCCATCGGAAGGGGAAATTTTTGTTATTACGTCGACAGAAGAGATTTTGTTGCGTGGTGACCATTTTAAATAATTGCGGTCAAAATTGCCAGCACTTCGGTATAATCACTGAATTTGTATTTTTTCACGATTTCCTATCAACGAGACTAACAATTATTTCTTATTTTACAGTTGGTCTTGAAAGCATTGAATATGCAGTCAATAATCAGTTTAATTGCATGTAAAAAGTAAAATGTATTACCAATGATGATATAGGTAGTAATTAAAATCGTATGAACACTAAAGAACAAAATTACTAAATCTATAATTTTTTATTTGACGAAAGTGTTTTCAAGCATATGATTTTGCAAAGTATTGGCTTCGAAGCGTTGATTACCACAAATGTAAAGTTGATTGTTTTTTGTTGGGTTTCCAAAATTTAAGGAGTTTTTAACTTCCCAGTATATGGGAAGTTCTTGTAATCGACTCGAAAATCGAAATTGAAATTTTCAACATATCTTTACGTTTTGAGGTTTTACGAGTATATTTTAAGTGTTTTTAGAAAGAAGTATGAATGTGTGTGTGTATGTGTGTGTGTATGTACGTACGTACGTCCGTACGTACGTGTGTGCGTTCGTGGACAGTTTTTTCAAAAAGCGTAACTCACGTAAACAAAGTCGTGTCAACTTCGTTAAGATGTCAATCGAAGCGTCTTTGGAATCTTAAGAGCTGATTAGTTTTTGGGAAACTTCGGTCGGGGGGGTTTGGTGTTTTGCCCGTTTGAAGGTCATTTCTGTCATGCGTTATATCTCGCGAACCAAACGTACGATTTCCTTGATCAAGGTGTCAATCGACCCGTATTAGCATTTATGTGATTCTATCAAGTTTTGAAAAAAATCGTTGGTGGTGTTTTTTAATTTTTTAAAAAAAAGTGCAAAAAATTGTGTTTTTTTCAAAAACAATAAATTTTTAACCTGATTTTCAAATCTAAGTGATCAATGTTTATATAATTTATATACTCCAAATAATTCTTGTGAAAAAACCAGCAAAGTTTTTTTTCATGATTACGAAAAAAATTAAATAAAAAATAAAAAATCATTTAACGTTCAAGGTCTTTTACGTCATTCATTATATCTCGAGAACCAAATATAATCTTTCGATCATTAAGGTGTCAATCGACGCGTATTAACAATTTTATGATGTTTTTATATTTTAAAAAAATCGTTAAAGCGGTTTTTCTAATTTATTAAATAAATTGGAAAAGATGTGTTTTTTTCATAAAAAAATTCGTTTTTAACTTGATTTGCACATCGTAATAATAAATGTTCATAGAATTTATAAACTTTTATCAATTTTTGTAGATAAACCAGCAAAAACTTTTCTCATGATTAAGAAAATTTAAATTAAAAATAAAAACTCATTCAAAGTCACCATGTAAAAAGGGTTCATTCGAATCATTATACCTTAAATCTCTTATTCTAAAGACATTGTTGCATAGTCAATCAAAGTTTATAATATTTGCAAAATTTGAGCAGATTTTCCATAGTCTTCACAGCACCATGTTTTAACTTTACTGAAAAAACTGCTTTGAAACCTGCCCCCCCCCCCCGGATGGTCCGCGTGAATAATCAATCAAACCAACGCACCAAAATCCTTACGTAATCAATTGACGCTCCCGTAGATGTTACGATTAATATTAAATCATTCCAATAACTTTTATGAGAGGTACATTTTTTTTATTTGAAGTATTATTTCCATAACTATTATTGTGTTTAATATTTTTAATATCTATGTAGATATTACTGGGAAGTTGACCGTGTGGACCTCATGGGTCGCACCGCACGGCTTGTTTTACTAAATTTAAAAACGGCTACAATATTTTTTTTAACAAACTTGATAGAATCACAAAAATATCAATACGCGCCGTTTAACATTTTAACGATGCAAATCCTATATTTGGTTCACGAGATATACCGCATGACAGAAATGTACTTCAAAGGATCAAAACAACAATTCCCCGACCGAAGTGTCCCAAAAACTAATCAGCCAAACTCTCAACCTCAACAAAGTCGATACGACTTTGTTTACGTGAGCTATGCTCGTAGAACAAACTGTCCACGAACGTACGTACGCACACACACATAAGCATCTCACTTTCTAACCATACTTTAAGGTACAGTCCACTTTATAAATTTCAAAAAATAGATTTTTTTTTGCACTTTTCGACTTCTTAGAACTTCAAAAATGACCTTCAGAAATGTCTTTCCGAAATTCGAAAGTTAATATATAAATAGCGACTTTTAGTGTGTGCGCGTTTTCGGCTCTTTGCAGGTGTTCGATCAGCTGTCGGCCGCGTAGCGTCTCTTTCATTCCCTTTCTCTAAAATACCGGTTTCTCCTTTATACATTATATTTGCGGCTTTTTCACCTGTGCCTAGTGCTCATTAAGACTTCTACATATCAATTGCATTGCTTTGAAAAATGTCTATTTTTTTTATTTTTCAAAGAATATTTATCAGCAAAATGGAACAAAAACTTTAAACGTGTTTTTCGCGAAACAATGTTTTGTAACTTGGCATAGAAATAATCTCGGGATTTTCCCGAACCGATTTTCAAAAACTTTGATGCGTTGTATTTGTTTAAGAATATTACACCGTAACGTTTGATCAAAAAATTTGGCATTAAAAAACTGTGAGAAAAGGGTCGATTTTTGCCATTTTTTTCAAAAGTCCGCTATTTTTTTTGATTGGTGGTGAATTACGGTGTGAGAAACTTTGCTTATTAAAGTTCCGTGATTTTATTTTTGTTTCAGATCTACCAATTCATATATTCTCTGTCTGCCTTGGGGTAATGATTTTTCCAGAGCTTAATTTCAGCGCCCTCTATAAAAGAGAATAATAAATAATAAATAAAAAAATATTTTTTTTTCGTGTTATTTAAAAATATGAAATAATACTTTATAAAAAGATTCAAAATAATAAAATATCTGAGAAACAAATTCTTGAAAAATGGACTTTTTTCGCCTTCTAAAGTGGTACCTTAAATATACTCTAGAGACCTCAAAACATTAAGATATGTTGAAAATTTCAATTTCGATTTTCGAGGCGATTACAAGAACTTCCCATATACTAGGAAATTAAAAACAATCATAAGAATAAACACTCTAAATAATAATGATAAGAACTCCTGACAGTAAATGGAATCATCGGTGGTTTTTTTTAAGCTTTCCAGTTTCCTTATTAAATCCAAAAAATTGCGCAACTAAAAATCTCACAAATCTTACAGATGTTATTTATGTAGCATTTAAGTTACTTCCACGTTGATTAACGAACGCAGCTAAATATGTTTTGCCATTTTGTTCGGAGTTGGCTTGATAGATTGTAGTGTAGGGCATTTATATTTCGAGAAAATAAAAAAAATACCTACGAAGCGGAATAAGATAAAGAATAATTACTTCACCTTCATGGTAGAGGCACAACCAGTTCATATCCGCGTACATAAGATTCAGTTGTAAGAAGCAGAACCATACGGATATCGCCTATTTCGTTCATTTGCAGATAAGTTTCGAGATGAGCTCGAACATGTTCATCTTTGGCTTCGTGGGTTCGTCAATCACAAATACTGTCGCGCATGAAATTCAGAAGCTACGAGGGGAACTAAATATAAACGAGACTTTTTTTTGTAATTTATTTTTATTTTAAACGCAAAAAATAATATATGTAGTTTATTTTTCTACATAATCTCCTGATTCGGAAACACATTTTCCCCAGCGGATAGGCAGCTTTCCAATTCCTTCCACGTAGAAAGATGCAGGTCGTGTCTGGAGCCAATTGCGCACGTAGGCTTCAACCTCAGCTTGACTATCGAATCGTTGGCCTCCCAAAGCTTCCTTGAGAAGGCCAAACACATGAAAGTCACAGGGTGACAGGTCTGGGCTGTAAGGAGGGTGTTACAATGTTTCCCACCCCAGTTGCTCCAATTTTTTCCTAGTCAAGGCTGCTGTACGGAGGCGAGCATTGTCATGGAGAAGAACCACTTCCCTGATCGATAGATCTCGTCTTTTGCGGCGATATGCAATTCCGACTTCACTCAAAACGTCACAGTAGTAGGCCGCATTAATTGTCCTGTGCTCGGGCAAAAAATCGAGATACAGCAATCCACGCTGGTCAAAAAGATCGGTAGCCAAAACCTTGCCAGCCGATAAACGTTACTTGGCTTTCACTGGTCCAGGTTCTCCTTGTTTTCTCCACTCCATTCTTGCTTGTTTAGACTCTGGGGTGTAGCGGTGCACCCATGTTTCATCACAGGTGATAATGTGAATGAGAAATTGGTCTCCTTGTTCCTGAAATCGTGCAAGAAGACGCCCACACACCTGAAGACGATGCAATTTCTGGTCAGCTGTGAGAAGGCAAGGAACCCACCTGGCGCACACCTTGCGGTACCCTAGCTCCTCTGTGAGTATGAAGTAAGTACTCCCATAACTTATTCCGACATCACTTGCAATTTCAGAAGTGGTACGACGTCTGTCATCTTCAATAAACCGTCGAACACTGCTGATGTTGTTCGCTGTAATGATGGTGCGAGGTCTGCGGTCATGGCTCTCATTTTCAACACGATCACGACCCTCCACGAACTGTTTATGCCATGCAAACACTCTGGCTTGCAACAGTGTCTCTTCCCCGAACTAGGCAGTCAATCTCCTCAAGATTTCGGCCGGTTTTACGTCTTCTTCAGCGAGAAACTTGATTACAACACACTGCGCTATTGACGGAGGTACCTGTTGCTCCGACATCGTCACGGTGGACACTGAGAGGATTGAGGAGGCGAGCCCACGTGCTTCCCATAATCCTGAAAAGCCTACCCAACAACAAACAAAGCGGGAAAGTTCTCCCTCCACTTTTGTGCCTGAAAGGCGAAAAGTCTAGTTTATACATATTTGATTCACCCTCGTATTCTAAAGATCCATCTACATATAATTTTCTTCTTCGTCTTCAGATATTATTTCCAAATGCTACCGATGAAATCTTTGAAGCTCAGTTTGAAGTACGTGCTAAAGAAGTTTTAGCTTAATTCATGTTAAGGGGGAAGTACCTTTAGAGGCCGAAAAAAGGTCTTTTTTGCAACTGATTTGTGGGGAAATGGAGACAGTTCTTATTAAATCAGTATAATATTTATTTAAGGCGATGTTTGAGGTTGAAAAAAACATATTCTACAAAAGTGAAAGTTGAAAATTAACAAATTT
The DNA here is from genome assembly GCA_963942545.1 of Oxycera nigricornis. Taxonomy (NCBI): domain Eukaryota; kingdom Metazoa; phylum Arthropoda; class Insecta; order Diptera; family Stratiomyidae; genus Oxycera; species Oxycera nigricornis. The sequence goes on from OZ012660.1 coordinate 83,994,883, forward strand.
TTCAAGGATCTTGAAAGCCATGTCGTCGCTGACGTCGTAAATTGCGTAAGCGATGATGGCTGCAATTTTCATCTGAAATCAACAAACCAAACATTTTCTTACTCGAGAGGGTTTTTTTAGTAGATAGACTAAAATATTTGCAAAATTCGAAAATTAACCCTTCAAAACAGGCTCAAAAAACAAATTACGATTTTGACGAAAAATTTCGTTGTACTTCCAGTCAAAAATAGTCCCAAAATAATTAGTTAATTAGTTTTCTATGCTCTTTAAAATGAATGCTAGGTAATGAAAATCGATTCAGTAATTTTTTTATTATCACTTACGCAATGTTAATTAACATGGTTTCGAGAAAAGGCCGTTTAAAGTTTGTGGTCAAGAGAAAAAGAATTCGGCGCCAGGCACTTCCGGGATGCATATCTTCCACAATTTTGAGAATTAGCTTTTGAAACTTTGACATGATATTCTTAGGCGATATATCTATCGATTAAAACAATTTAAAAAAAATCGATTTTAAAAAGTGTCTAAAGGTACTTCCCCCCTTAAGTAGCTCACATTTTTTCAATTATAAGTCGCCAATGAAATTTTAATTTCATAGTCCTTCACTCAGACTTATAGTGGTCCAAAAACAAGCTTCCCTAGATGAACTAAAATCGAAACTTTTCCATTATCGTTTACTACTACTTGAACTCTGACTAAATCATCCATTGAGGATTGCATAAAAGGATTCACGGTTGGTTGGCCACAATCAACGTGCAAATTATTGCAATGGTCTGTTGGCGAGATTTTCCACATCATCGTTAATGCTATTTGTTATTTAATTGACCGCAGCGCGTCATCTGTATCGACTGATTGCAATCGACGTGGAAACAAAGACCAATCAATTCACCAATTATTCGAAAAAATAAATAAATACTCGTAATTTTTCTTATATGTTTATATTTTAATTCAAGCCCGTGTTTAGCGGGTTTTTGATTCTCATGTTCATTTCTCTACTGTCTGAATTGTGTATTGCATATCTCCAAAGTTAGTGTTTATAATGGAAAAAAATGTTTGTTAAAAGCGCTGATTTTAGAATTTAGTCTATTTTGATGTCCCTTAAAAAATGTTATATGAAAACATACATTTCTTATACGCATCTTTTAAAAATCGTAGATGAACTACTAAGAGGTGAAAAACAGCTCAAATTGATTGTAAGTAGCAAAAACTTAAAGTCCACACATTTAAAATGCTGGTTGTTAATTTTTTCGGAGGTAGGAAACTTTGCGTTGTTCCGACGCGATGTACTTTGAGCGGCCTTTGGAAAATGAGGCTGCGTTAGCAAGGTAATGATGTAGTTAGCGATGTGGCCCAAAGACAATAATTTCAGTAGTTTCTCCTCTCACACGAACATATCTTATAAGATATGCATGGTTAACCGGAATCCAATAAATGCTTCTGGCTAAAATTGAAGACGAAGCGTTCATCGATTCAGACGCTACCTATGAAAAACAATCACATTGGAATTACTTATTAGCAAGCGTGTGCATCTATACTACGTATTTTGGTCTTGCTTACATCCCAAGTAAGCTACGCTGTGGTACTCGGTACGTGCTTTATCTTTGGTATAAGATGGACATAGATATATCAAAAACCAAATGAGGCAAACTGAATCTGATAAATAAATTTAATTTTTGGGCAGAGGGCTTCTATCCTCGATTTTTCTCAACTTATATGTAATACCTCCCATCATATTTTGGACGATGTCCATATTCACAATTATTTAATACTCTGTTCGGATTCTTCGTTGTAGTTGACTTGCTTTACATCCTCGTTCATAAACGAGACTGCTTAATATAGCCCAAAAATGCTCGATGGGACATTTGAAGGATTATTTTCTTGCTGTACTAAGCTTATATTTTCTTATTGCAAAAGATTGTGTTTTTTTAGCAAAAGGATAACGTCGTCATTGCTGTAAAATTTGTTAATATTTTTTTTTCATTTTTAATTGACATTTCTGTATATAGAGTCTGAAATTTAACACTTTGCACTTCATAAATGGAAGGTTCCGAAATGCTAGTTGACAATATTGCATATCAAACAATCTTCGATTCAAAATTTAACTTTCCTGTATAAATTTTAACTTTCCTGTATACTTTTTTGCCTCAGGTGTTGTTTCTATGTAAATTCCTGGCATAAAATTCATGATTTCCGCTGTTTGCGGAATAAGGTAACATGAAATACTTTCTATCGTCCATCTCTTTTTTCCACGAAAATATTTCACTCGTAACGCTCTGTTACATCTCGGTATTTGTCTAACTGTGAAGTCTAATATTCAGGAGTTTATTTTTCGTTTTCGATATTGTATTCCTTTTTCTTTATTAACTTTTCAATTGTCATGCGAAAAACATAAAATCTCCTCGCTAATATCTTTGTAGACATACCACGACTGTTTTCGGTCATTTTTACCAATTTTTTCGTTAAAAAGTTTCTTTCGTCCGCTTTTTTCTTCGCGAATCACCATTTTCAATTTGTTTAGTAATTCGATATATAATTGATCGCTCTATATTGTCTTCATGCAACACTTGGACAATATTAACTTTCTCCAACCGTCCAACTAACTGGTACACTTTTTTCCACAATAATTGTTGTCGTGACATAGTGCCTGTAACTGAAATGTTTTACTATACCTTACAAAACGTACCCAAACTGTACTCATAAGTCGCAGGGTAATAAAAATTCTATCGACGCTTTTTCTGAGAAAAATTGTTCATCGAAGTTTGCTTCATTTATACATATCTTATTAAGTTCAATAGCTTCACACAAGTTTATCAATGTTGCCAATGGCGTTGATATCTTAAAAAGTCTTGACATCTTCGGATCATTTGAAATATTGTCGTTAATGACTAGTGCCAATGCAGCTTCAGCTGGTCCATGTTTAGCACCACCGTTAAATGGTCAACTTGAAAATTACAACGCTGCAGTCGCTGATATGTAATACGGATCCCGAACGTTCTGAAACATATATGGCCACCATAGATTAAGTGTCGTATTGTATTGAAATAACGTTGGTTTTTAAGGATTTACTGGTAAGCTGGTGGCAACCAAGATAAGTGTTGCTTTGAGAAGATGTTTCATTGACCTACAAGTGCATACTAATAATTCTACATGTGATTTAAATGTTAGCTGATTCCGTTGCTCCATCATTTGACACGGGGGGAACCATGTCTAACATGGCCCTACTATTACTCCTTCTACTTTATTATCTCTATTTTTTTGAATCACTTGTGTAACAATTGGAAACAATTAGGAATGCGTTAAAACGTCGTTTTGGTTTATATCAATATCGTAATTGCATTTACCATCACCTTCGACAATTTTAGAAAACACATAATCAGAAATCACTCAATCCATATTAACAATTCAATTCAATTTATTCAATTCAAAAAGGTTTATTTATTGCAATTGCCTATCACGAACCTACATAGTTTTACATTATTTTTTCTCGTAAATGGAATTACAATGGTGGCTTTTGGTTTTTATTGAGCCAACCCTTACTTATATCTGCTTGACTCTCATCCATCTTTTGAATGTTAGTATATACAAAATACTTAGTTGTTTCTAATGCACTCGCAACCGGTGGTAAAAAAACGTTTGTTTGAATTAAATAAACAAATGCTTAATTCTACTTCACCTATTTTAGCCTGATTACTTATCTACTTAAACCTATGGAGCCCCTAACCTAGTCTAGTATTTACTATTTTGATAGTAAATTTTCGATTTTCATCCTAGCTGCAGTGTCTGGTCTCCATCATTTATTTTTAACTTCTCATTCGCTTCGAAAATTGAAATTGAAATTTTCAACATATTTTTATACATATGTATATACTTTAAAGATCTCAAAACTCTCGAATGTAAACACCGAGTTTGTGCAATCCAGCATCAGAACAGTAAATAATTCTCCAGTTGCAACTAAATTATTCTTTAAACCCAAAGATGTCAAAGTCATACTCCACCAACTTAGACCCAACAAATCTGCCGGAGAAGATGGAATCAAACCCATAGTCCTGAAAAACCTTCCGAACAAATGCATTATTTTCTTATGTCACATTTTTAACGCTTGCATGTGTATTTCATACTTCCCAGACTCGTGGAAAACTGCCAAGGTCATACCAATACTCAAGCCCAATAAAAGTCCGGACAAAGCGGACAGTTATCGCCCCATTAGCCTCCTAAATGTGATATCTAAAATATTCGAGAAACTCCTACATAGAATATTGACAGAAGTCGCAAACGAAAAGAATATCATCCCCAACTTTCAGTGTGGCTTCCGTAGTGGGCAAAGTACTGCTCATAAGCTCCATCGAATAACGAACGACATTAAACAGGGCTTTTCATGCCACCAATCTACGGAAGCTATTCTCTTAGACATCGAAAAGGCATTCGATACGGTCTGGCATGACGGCTTGATTCACAAGCTCCTTCAATTCAATTTTCCAATAGAACTCATAAAAATTATTCAAAGTTTCTTAGCTCATAGAAAATATTTTATTTTATTAAATTCTGAGACTTCAACATTATTCCCAATACTAGCTGGTGTGCCACAGGGCTCCGTGTTAAGTCCTACACTATATAACATTTTCACTTGCGATATCCCCAGCATACCTACATGCAAATTAGCCCTCTTTGCGGATGATACTGCACTGTATACAACCCATACGGACTCCAATTTAATAATAAATAAGCTCGAACAGGGCGTCGAAAAACTAAACAAATACTTCTCCGAATGGAAAATAAAAATTAGCTTGAACAAAACAAAAGCAATATTTTTTACAAAGCGTCGAAGCCCAATGTTTCTCCCTGGAAGACCCATTCAATGTTGTGGACAGCACATCGAATGGAATAATACCGTCAAATACCTAGGTTTTACTCTTGACAAGAAACTTACTTACAAAGCTCATATATCAGAACGTCAAAAAATGAGTAGTGTCCTGATAAAAACATTATACCCACTTATAAATCGCAACTCACTACTAAACCTAGAAAATAAGTTATTGATATACAAAATGATCTTCCAACCAACACTGCTATACGCTTCCCCAATCTTGATAACAGCTGCGAAATCCAACTTACAAAAGATTCAGGTCGCCCAAAATAAAGTTTTAAAAATTATATTGAGACTACCACCCTGGTACTCAACTAAGCATCTGCATAAAATATCAGGAATAGAATATATATATGATAGATGTAACAAACAACTCAATAAGTTCAGAAACTCGTGCTTGATGCTCAACAACCCTCTCTACAATTTTCAACAATAAATCACTAGCATAAGATTACTTTAAAGATAATCTAACATAAGGACATAAATTTACAACTAGCTATAAGATCACACTATAAGAAGTAGCTTCTAAGTCCCCCCATATACTCTGAGTTTTTATCTTATCCAAATCTTGAGGTTTTTTCATCTGCTTTTCCTCTAATAAACTATCGCCGATCCCTATAAATACAATCCCTCAAAATGAATCAGAGCTGTTAAGACTGTCATTAGGTCCAATCTCTCTACAACACAATTATGTATCTCAGCTTAACATTGTAGAAAATCATGAGAAACAATTAAAAAAAAAATCTCAAAACGTAAAGATATGTTTAAAATTGTACATACATACACACTTGGTTCTAAAATCACTTTATACCTATACTTAAAAGATCTCAAAATGTAAAGTGTTTTTTAGAAACAAGTGTGTGTGTATGTACGTACATACGTACGTCCGTGAGCGGTTTTTTCTACGAGCATAACTCAGTAGTAAGGACCATGCTTTCTCATCTTTTTTTTCAGGTGTGCGCAAAGACAAGCAATACAGAAGTATAGTCATTTTTAAGACACGCCTCCCATGTAAACAGTAAAGAAAGCATTTTTTTCCCGAACGAAGTATTTTGTCCTTTTTATGCCGTAAATGAAGTTCTATCGACTTCTTTGCGTCTTTGCAATCTTAAGAGCGTATTAATTTTTGGGAAGCTTCGGTCGGGGGGTTTGTTGCTTTGAACCCTTCAAGGTCATCTCGCGAACCAAATATGGTATTTGCATCTTTAAGCTGTCAATCGACGCATAGTAATATTTTTGTGATTCTCTCAAAGTTATAAGAAAATTTATTAGAGCCGTTTTTTATTCAATAAAAAAAGTGCAACAAATAGTGTTTTTTCACAGGAAAATAAATTTTTAATCTGATTTGCACAGCACAGTAATCGATCTTTACAAAATTAACAAGCCGCGAGGTGCGACCCTTGAGGTCCACACGGTCAACTTCCCAGTAATATATCTACATAAATATTAAAAATATTACACACAATAATAATTATGAAAATAGTACTACTAATACTACTACTACTTATAATAATGTGCCTTTCATAAAAGTTATTGGAATGACTAAATGTTAATCGTATTATCTACGCGAGCGTCAATTCATTAAGTAAGGATTTTTGTGGATTGATTTGATTGAATATCTAAGCGGATCAATCGGAGGGGAACATGTTACAAAGCCTTTTCTACGATATTTGTTATTTTCATATCGATGCTTGAAGGACAAAAGAACGGTAGCAATAGCTACTGCGTTTTTTTTTATTACGCTTACTGAAGAGATTTTATCGCGTGCTGGCCATTTGAAAGGGAAAGAATCACAAAAAAATGTTTCAGAAAACTAATGAAAGTGGATGATGGAGCTTGGGATGAGGAAGATAATATTCCTCTGGCTAACCTTCCTAACGATCTGGCTGCAGAAACTCTTCGACTACAAAATTTACTCGCACAAGCAACGAATACGAGAATGCTGATACTGTCAAAATTACTGATTCCGAAAGTACCGAAGGATCCGAAAATTTAGATTTGGCGCCGACTGTAACCTTCAATCAATTTTTAAAAAGCGTTGAATTTGTGATTAGCTGGTCTGAAAAAAAATCTTATCCACTAAGTGAAATTTTAATGTTGTATTCGATTAAGCATAAAGCAATTAAAGAAAATGAGAGAAACAAATTGAACCAAGCTAAAATAACTTCATATTTTTAAAAAAACTTACTTTATACAGTAATATATATCCAGATTTCTTAACAATGTTTTATACTCTTTTCAAATTATATTTTTAACTTCCCAGTATATGGGAAGTTCTTGTAATCGCCTCGAAAATCGAAATTGAAATTTTCAACATTTCTTTACGTTTTGAGGTCTATAGAGTATATACAAAGTGTTTTCAGAAAGGGAGATGTATGTGTGTGTGTGTATGTACGTACGTTCGTGGACACTTTTTTCTACGAGCATAACTCACGTAAACGAAGTCGTATCGACTTTGTTGAGGTGTCAATCGAAGCGTCTTTGCAATCTTAAGAGCTGATTGTTTGAGCAAGGTGTCAATCGACGCGTATTGACATTTTTGTAATTCTATCAAGTTTCTAAAAAAAATTTTTGGAGCCGTTTTTCAATTTTAAAAAAATGATTGCAAAAAATTAGGTCTTTTTCAAAAACACGAAATTTGGAACCTGATTTTCAAACCGAAGGAACCAATGTTTATATAATTTACATACTCCTAATAGTTTTTGTGAAAAAAATAGCAAAAGTTTTTTTCATGATTACGAAAAAAATTAAATAAAAAATAAAAAATCATTAAACGTTCAAGGTCATTTACGTCATTCATTATATCTCGAGAACTAAATATAATATTTCCATCATTAAGGTGTCAATCGACGCGTATTATCATTTTTATGATGTTTTTATATTTTAAAAAAATTGTTAAAGCGTTATTTTTAATTTATTAAGAAAAAATTCGAAAGGAAGTGTTTTTTTCATAAAAAAATTCATTTTTAACCTGATTTGCACATCGTAATAATAAATGTTTGTAGAATTTATAAAATTGTATCAATTTTTGTAGAGAAACCAGCAAAAACTTTTCTCATGATTACAAAAAAACAATTAAAAATAAAAAATCATTCAAAGTCACCATGTGAAAAGGGTTCAGGAATCATAATACCTTAAATCTCTCATTCTAAAGACATTGTTGTAAAGTCAATCAAAGTTTATTAATATTTGCAAAATTTGAGAAGATTTTCAATAGTCTTCACAGCACCATGTTTTAACTTTAATGAAAAAACTGCTTTGTAACTTCTCCCCCCTCCGATTGATCCGCGTGAATAATCAATCAAACCAATGCACCAAAATCCTTACGTAATCAATTGACGCTCGCGTAGATGTTATGATTAATATTAAGCCATTCCAATAACTTTTACGAGAAGTACATTTTTATTATTTGAAGTAGTATTTTTTCGATAATTATTATTGTGTTTAATATTTTTAATATCTTATTAGATATTACTGGGAAGTTGACCGTGTGGACCTCATGGGTCGCACCTCGCGGCTTGTTCTAAAATAAATTACTTATATATACATACGTTATATGCGTCTCTTAGTTGCTATAAAAACAAAACATATTTAAACAATTTTCTATTTTCGATTTTCCAGTTTTCTCCTAGAGAAACGAATGCAATTGTTACTATTGATTCTTTACTTACATGTATGATGGGTGGGCTGGGTGCAAGCATATTCGTATATGGTGTTTCGAAAAAGTCTAAATATTTTCAAAAAGTTAAGAAAGAAAGAAGAAATTTGATAATATCTGTAATTTATATATATTTGTTTCAAAATTATTTCAAGCAGTGAAAAGATTAGTAAAGCATTTTTTGTCAGATTTCTGGTTAACATTATTGCCATTTTGAATTTGCATTTCCCTACATAATTAACAAATGTTCGTACATTACACTTGTGTTTCATAAATGCTCACAAATATAAATAATTCAATGCTTATTTGTGAACTGTATGTTATTTTTAGTTCTTTGTACAATGTGAATTCATACTGAAAAAAGCAAGAATAGATATGAATTCGCAAAGATACATCAGCACAAAGTATACAAAATGTTTGCCGATGGCGTGCGTACGTAACGCTCTGACACGTGTATTTTTGATAAAGTAGATTACCGGCTGTGCAACAGTTGCATCTCTATTATTTCATTCGAAAAGTTTATTGTTGAAAGTAGTTTTGATAAAGGAATAAATACCGAGAACTGCTCCTCTATGTCAAAAATTCACGGATAAGACTCAACATCTTATTTTTACCTTCAAAATCATCTTTGAAAATAGGCACCTACTGCAGTCATAATGCCGTTTATGGTTATGTAACAAACATTCGAAATTGTTAGAAAATAAACACTAAACTTCATAGCGGCAGCGCGGCGCTAGCACAAACACTTTCGAAGCTGCTATTGAGTAAGCATGCCTAGCCCAGAAGAATAAACAATTTGTAAGCGAAAAATCATGAATTACCCAATTGCATAGATTCATCGCGTGTAAACACAATCTGCAATAATAGAAACTCAGCAAGGAGCCGCAATCAATGGTGGTTGTGGTGCTGTTTCCGTCAACCACTTGGCATCGGGCCAGGATTGCAACTGTGCCGAAGTCCCCATCTCTTGGGTACATCATCCCCTTGTTCGATATAAATACATCCACTGAAGTTCAATGCAATTTAAATTTATGCCTTTTCCAACGGCTCTTCCGTAATGACTCTGCAAAGTGGGTGCTGAAAAGTGCTTTGCGATACTCAGGCCGAGAGTCGAATAAGTGACAAGGTCAAGGAATCGATTTCCTGAGCTCGCGTCTGCCAGGAAGGAATATCTGCGCTCGCACTCAGCACCAGAAGGTGGTTTTCAAGTTTAGTGGCGGCTCGAAGCAGCTGTCCAAACCTTAAATTAGTTTTGTTTTCAGATCCTGCGTAGCGCCAGAATAAATGTTCGTAAAAGCGAAATCCAATTAAAATATCGTTAACAGGCATGGCGGGACGTACTGATAGCTTTCCAAAGAAAATTGCATTTAGCTATTTTATGATTTATTGGACTTTCAAAGAAGTTGGAGTCTAAATAGAGTTATTGTGAGAAAGATGCTTCAAGATCTTTGCGCAGAAGCTGTTAAAGGCGACATTTTCTGATAATGCTGTACTTGACCCAACGGACAACTTTTAAGATATGCTACTTTTAGAGGTAAACACGATGAAAGTATTTGTAGTTAACAAAAAAACTTTTCAATCTATCTGCTCCATTTACTAAACAATATTATAACAAACAGCACAAGTTCGTGCCGGAATAGGGTTTACCGGTGCAGCAGAAGCTTGTAGTTCTTCTTGTATGAAGCGAAAAAAACTATAGTTCTCAATTTCATCTCTAAAGTAATAATAATTTTTTTAAGTACTAAAATAGCGAATTTTTATGATTTTTTTCTCAGCTCCATTGAATATGCAACTTTTGTTAATAATATGTCTATCTTTTAAAAGTACATTTTTTTGAATTTTCATTATAAAGCTATTTTATGGAGGGCGCCAAAGTTGACACTTCGACAGTTAAATTCAAAATTTGCAAATCTGAAACAGAATACTCGCAAAGGGTTTTAAAGAGCAAGGCCTCTTAATTTATTAATTCACAATCATTTATGAAAAATTAAATAATTTTAAAACAAGCCGTGTGGTGCGACCCTTGAGGTCCACACTGTCAACTTCCCAGTAATATCTAGATAAACATTAAAAATATTAAACACAATAATAATTTTGAAAATAATACTACTTTAAATAATAATAATGAGAGATATTCATAGCAGTAACAGGAATGAGTTAATATTAATCATATCACCTATTGGAGTATCCATTGATTACGTAAGGCTTTTGTTGGATTGGTTTGGTTGAATTTTCACGCGGATCAATCGGAGAGGGAGAGGTTGCAAAGCCTTTTTTATGTTATTTGTTATTTTCATATCGATGCTTGAAGGACAAAAGAGCGCTAGCAACTCTCACTGAAGAGATTTTGTCGCTAGGTGGCCATTATGAATACTTAGTTTTTTCAAAATTACCATCACTTCGGCATAATCAATGAATTTGTATTTTTTCACGATTTTACATGAATGAAACTAATAATTGTTTCATATTTTCTGTTGTTGTTGAGAAACATTGAATATGCAGTCAAAAATGCCTGTAAAAAGTAAAAAAGTAAAAGGTATAATCATTCGTTCGAACCCTTTTTACATGGTGACTTTGAATATTTTTTTTTATTTTTTATTTAATTTTTAACTTCCCATATATGGGAAGTTCTTGTAATCGCTTCGAAAATCGAAATTGAAATTTTCAACATTTCTTTACGTTTTGAGGTCTTACGAGTATGTAAAAGTGTTTTTAGAAAGGGAGATGTATGTGTGTGTGTGTGTGTAAGTACGTACGTTCGTACGTACGTACGTTCGTGGACAGTTTTTTCTACTAGCATAACTCACGTAAACAAAGCCGTATTGGCTTTGTCGAGGTGTCAATCGAAACGTGTTTGCAATTTTAACAGCTGATTAGTTTTTGGGACACTTCGGTCGGAGGGGTTTGTTGTTTTGACCCTTTGAAGGTTATTTCTGTCATTCGTTATATCTCCGAAACCAAACATACGATTTGCATAGTTAAGGTGTCAATCGACGCGTATTAAAATTTTTGTGATTCTATAATCGTTGTAACCGTTTTTTAATTTATAAGCAAAAGTGCTAAAAATTAGATTTTTTTCCATAAACAATAAGTTTTTAACCTGATTTTCAGCACCCAGTAACTGTATATAAAATTTATGGAGTACAAATAGTTTTTGTAAGAAAACCAGCAAAACTTTTTTTCGTGATAAAGTAAAAAATGAAATTAAAAACAAAAAATCCTTAAAAGTCATCATGATTTTCAAGGTCATTTTTATCATTCACTATATCTCACGAACCACATATGATATTTGCATCATTGAGGTATCATTCGACGTGTGTTAACTTTTTTGTTATGTGTTTAACTTTATAAAAAAATTCTTTCTGCCGTTTTTTCCATTTAATAGAAGAAAATTGGAAAAATTAGAGTTTTTTTCATAAAAAATAAATTTTTAACCTGATTTGTACAGCTCAGTAATAAATGTTTATATAATTTATACATTCCTAATAGTTTTCGAAGAGAAACTGGCCACATTTTTTTTTGCATGATCTAAAAAAAACCTAAAAAACGGCTCGTGAAAAAACACAAATTCAATGATTATGCCGAAGTCATGGCAATTTTGAACAAAATTATTTAAAATGGACACCTCGCGAGAAAACCTCTTCAGTGGGCGTAATAAGAAGAATGCATTCATTTTTGCTAGCGCTCTTTTGTCCTTCAAGCATCGATATACAAATAACAAATAACGTTAAAAAGGTTTTATAGCCCGCCCCCCTCCGATTTATCCGCGTGAATAGTCAATCAAACCAATCCACCCCCACCCAAAAAAAGCCTTACGTAATAATTGAACGCTACAGTAGATGATATGATTGATATTAGCTCATTTCAATTACGGTGATGAGTACCTCTCATTATTATTATTTAAAGTAGTAGTATTTTCATAAATATTTTTGTGTTTAATATTTTTAATATTCATGTAGATATTACTGGAAAGTTGACCGTGTGGCCCTCAAGGGTCGCACCTCGCGGCTTGTATTCATTAGAAATTTCTTTGCTGGTTTCTCTACAAAAGTTGATAAAAGTTTATAAATTTCATAAACATTTATTATTGCGATGTGCAAATCAGGTTAAAAATTTATTTTTTTTATGAAAAAACTCTGATTTTCCATATTTTTTTTATTATATTAAAGAACGGCTTTACCTTTTTTTTAAAATATATATAAACATCACAAAAATGTGCATACGTGCCGATTGACATCTTAATGATGCAAATATTACATTTGGTTCGTGAGATATAATGAATGACATAAATAACCTTAAAGGACTTTTAATGATATTTTTTGTAATCATGAAAAAAGGTTTTGCTGGTTCTTTTTACAAAAACTGTTTGAAGTATATAAATTTTGGAAACATATATTACTGCGTTTCGAAAATCAGCTTAAAAATTTATTGTTTTTGAGAAAAAAACCCTAATTTTATGCACTTTAAAAAAAAGTTCAAAAACGGCTCCCAATTTTTTTTAAATTTGATAGAATGACACGAATGTTAATACGCGTGACACATTGATCAAGCAAATCCTATGTTTGGTTCGCGAGATAAAGTGCAATACAGAAATTACCTTCAAAGGGTCAAAACAACAAACGCCCCCGACCGAAGTGTTTAAAAAACTTATCAGCTCTTAAGATTGCAAAGACGCTTCGATTGACATCTTAACGGAGTCGATACGACTTTGTTTACGTGAGTTCTGGTCGTAGAAAAAACTGTTTCCGAACGTACGTACGTACGCACACACACACGCACATACATCTCTTTTTCAAAACGTAAAGAAAAGTCGAAAATTTCAATTTCGATTTTCAAGGCGATTACAAGAACTTCCCATATACTGGGAAGCTAATAAAACAAAAAACTGTGGAGCTTTCAACTTTTTTTTTGAAAAATCAGCCCTCTTTTTTCAAGGTTTTTTTGCACGCCAAATTTTTGTTGAGGTGAATCGTCTTTTGCAAAATATGTATGTTAATAAAAAAAGACGCACTAAGATTTATTAAAACCGGTTGAGTAGGTCCGGAGATTAACTATCGCCCAGTTGAAAAAAAACGCAATTTCGAGAAAATCGCGTTTAAAGCTTGGCCTCGTTTTTTAATTCCTTTTTCTATATAATATTTTAGTACCTCTTTTCAACGTCAGAATAAATACTGAAACGTGTAGTTAGACGAAAATTTCGTGTTATTTTGTGAATGAATAGAAGAAACCGGTATTTTAGAAAGAGGGAATGCCATGCGGCCGGCGGCTGAGAGACCAGCTAAAAACGCGGACGCACTTGAAACCGTTCTTTACTATTTTAACGATAGAATTTTTTGAAAATATTTTAAGAGGTCATTTTTAAAGGGTCGAAGAGTTGAAAAATACCGAAAAAAATAAATTGATATTTTGAAATTTTTTTTAATGTGTACTAGTATCTTAAAGCGTTCAAATGTTCTGGGATTTTGGATATCATGCTATCATAAACGTTCACAATATTCAAGATTGTACGCGTTTACAATGTTTCAAAGCTGCTCTCTACCTATTTTGTGTGTATAATATTCTTACCCAATTTCTAGTTATTCGATTCAATGAAGTTAATTAATTGACACGTAAATAATCAACATTAACTCAGTCCAACAATATGGTTTGCTATATAAATCTAGCCAGATATACTACGTACTTATGAAACTAACAATTCAAAAATCCAATTCTTCGACATGAACAGCAAAATATTTGAATTATTGAAAAGATTGAAGAAAAAGGATTTGTTAATCAAAATTTCAATGTGAAAACGATAGTAAGACGTCTGCAATTAAATTTATGATGAGATATTATATTTTACTTGAAGGTAATAAAGGACTCTTTATATTTAAGTGCTACTGTGCAGGACAAAATGACTGTCTGCATACATGTCTGCTTTCGCATGGTTATTAAATCTCCCAACGTATGTGGGGGTGTAAATAATTAAAATCATGTGAAAATTAATGCTCCTTTTGTATAATACGAAAACTTACTTCAAAGCAAGGGCAAGTGCTTAGTAGCAGTACAGCAAGACAAAGTAATACATGTTTATTTAGCTTGAAATAAACATGAAATGTTACTTCGAAGTGGGTGTTAATTTGATTCAAATTTCAATGTGCTTTAATGATGATGATGATGAAATTAAATTGTTTCTGTATTCATGAGCAAGGTATGAGCTAGACTCACAATGAAGCATCTGATTGTTCGCACGGCTGAATCTACATAGAAACAGGACGGATTTTACAGCTTAACTAAACGGATGATGTAGGACCAGCGATGTTCATTTGCAATGCTTTTATGTAACATGAATTAAATTAAGGTGTTAATTTTCTTTGCTGATCTTATTGACGTTGAATATATTTGAACTATTAATGAGCACTTAGCATTTCCACTTCAATTAAGATGTTTTCCGAATCAAATCGGTTATTTTCTAAATCAAAATCAATGAAGATAGTTCCTATTTGATTTGTAAGTGCACCAATATGATTTGCAAAATCACCAATTCGATTCAGAAATTCACCAATTTGATTCGTGCAACAACCAAATTGAAAAAAATGCTTTAGTTGAGTTGTTTATAAACATTTCAAAATAGCCATTTGATTTTATGCCAATAAATATTTTTGGGAGAAGACTATGTCATTGCAGGCAATCACAATCCAGTTCAATTAACTTTAGTAGTAATGAAAATCTTCTGCAGACACTGCCTTCAGTTGACGGTATATTATTGAACAAGATTTATATAGCGATTAGCTATCTGCGTTCACTGCTCGCCCAAAAGTTTGCGTCTTTTCTTTCGTGAGTAGTTGTCAGTTGCTCGTTCTTTGTGGTACACGTGAGAATTCTTCGACCATCCATGCACTTCACATGACGTATACAAATCTGCACAGCTTCGCCAGGATCTATACCGTTGGTTTCCAATGAATGCACTTTGCATTCGACTAATAGCTGTAACGATTTTTTTAATCTGGTTCGCCGTTTACGTGCCTCAGACTGTAAATTGGTTTATTTATTTACGTTTAACATTCATACATCTATAATAAATTAATTAATGTTTTGAACTTAATGAAAGCAATTAATAATATGTAAAATAATAACTAAATAAAATTTCTTTTTCCCTTTTTAAAATTTTTAACTTCCCAGTATATGGGAAGTTCTTGTAATCGACTCGAAAATCGAAATTGAAATTTTCAACATATCTTTACGTTTTGAGGTCTTTAGAGTATATTTTAAGTGTTTTTAGAAAGAAGTATGTATGTGTGTGTGTGTGTGTCTATGTACGTACGTACGTCCGTACGTACGTGTGTGCGTTCGTGGACAGTTTTTTCAAAGAGCGTAACTCACGTAAACAAAATCGTATCGACTTCAATAAGGTGTTAATCGAAGCGTCTTTAGAGTTTTAAGAGCTGATTAGTTTTTGGGAAACTTCGGTCGGGGGGGTTTGCTGTTTTGCCCGTTTGAAAGTCATTTCTGTCATGCGTTATATCTCGCGAACCAAACATACGATTTCCTTGATCAAGGTGTCAATCGACGCGTATTAACATTTGTGTGATTCTATCAAGTTTTAAAAAAAGTCGTTGGAGGCGTTTTTTAATTTTTTTAGAAACAGTGCAAAAAATTGTGTTTTTTTAAAAAACAATAAATTTTTAACCTTATTGTCAAGTCCAAGTAATCAAAATTTATATAATTTACATACTCCAAACAGTTTTTATAAAAATGTCATCAAAATTTTTACTCATGATTACAAAAAAAGTCAAATAAAAAATAAAAAATCATTAACAGCCATCATGCTCTTCAAGGTCATTTCTGTCATGCGTTATATCTCGCGACTAAAACATAGGATTTGCATCGTTTAGCTGTCATTGTACGCGTATTAATATTTTTGTAAATCTGTCGCATTTTTAAAAAAATCTTTAAAGCCGTTTTTTTAAATTAAGAAAAAACTGCAAAAAATTAGGTTTTTTTCATAAACAATAAATTTTTAAGCTGATTTGCAAAAAAATGTAATCAATCTTTATAAAATTTATATATTTCAAACAATGTTTGTAAAAACACCATCAAAACTTTTTCCCATGATTACGTGAAAAATGAAATTAAAAATAAAAAATCATTAAAACTCATCAAGATTTTCAAGGTCATTTTTATCATTCACTATATCTCACGGATCAGATATAATATTTGGATAATTAAGGTGTCAGTTGACGTGTATTAACATCTTTGTGAAGTTTTCAACAATATAAAAATTCGTTTCAGCCGTTTTTTGAAGTTAATAGAAGAAAATTTGAAAAATTATGTTTTTTTTTATAAAAAATATTTTTTAACCTGATTTGCACCTCACAGTGATACCAGTTTATAAAATTTATACATTCTCATTAGTTTTTGAAGAGACACCGGCAAAATTTTCTTCCATGATTATGAAAAAAACTAAATTAAAAATAAAAAATCATTCAAAGTTACCATGTAAAGAGGGTTCATACGAATGCTATTACTTTATATCCTTTATTCTAAAAAATATGTTGTAAATTCAATCAAAGTTTTAAAATATTTGCATAATTGAGCAGCTTTTTAATAGTTTTTATAGTCTTTTAATTAAAAAAACTGCTTAAATTTTGAAAACGAACAAAAATTTTCAAGATGAAAAAGGCCCCCACCAATTGATCCGCGTGAATATTCATCGACCAAAAACCTTACGTAATCAATGGACCCTCTCGTAGACGATATGATTCTTATTAACTCATTCCTGTTACTGCTATGAATACCTCTCATTGTTGTTATGTTGTTGATGTTTATGTAGATATTACTGGGAAGTTGACCGTGTGGACCTCAAGGGTCGCACCTCGCGGCTTGTTAAAATTTAAATTCATAAATATTTCAAATAATCTTGTAACGGTTTACTATTTCTAGAACAAAAAATTTCATTACAAAAATTATTGTTTAGATTACTAATTACATACTTTTCTCTCGTAAAAGGGTCTCGTATTGAAAGTCTGAGAGAAAAAACTGGCTTCAACATGAAGAGGAGGTTGAGGGTCTAGATTAAAGTTACCTAGCGCTATATGCAGAGGAAAGGGAAAATGGACAACATAGGGCCTCTTGTATAATGAAAAGCCTCAAACTACTACTGAAGCTTCACAATAGAAACTTGAGCTTCAACATTATCATCATATTAATATAAACAATTAGGGAAGTGCGCGCCAGTTTCATGCTACGATGATTCTTATGAATAAGAAACAAGCCGCGAAGTGCGACCCTTGAGGTCCACACAGACAACTTCCCAGTTATATTTACAGAAATATTAAAAATATTAAACACAATAATAATTATGGAAATAATACTAATTTAAATAATAAAAATATACTTCTCATAAAAGTTATTGGAATGACTTAATATTAATCGTAAAAGCAAGTAAAATATATGTATTACAAATGATGAAGGAAGTAACTGAAATGTTACGAATACTAAAGAACAAAACTCCTAAAAACTAAAAAAAAATTATTTGATAAAAGCTTTTCAAAGCATATGATTTTAAAAAGTGTTGACTACAAAACATTTTACCATTCAAAACGTTGATTACCACAATTGCAAATTTGATTTGATTTGTATCGGTTTTCAAAATTTAAGCAGTTTTTTTTATTAAAGTTAAAACACGGTTCTGTGAACACTATTAAAAATCTGCGCAAATTATGCAAATAATAATAAACTTTGATTGACTTTACAATAATGTCGTTAGAATATGAGATTTAAGGTATAAAAATTCGTATGAACCCTTTTTACATGGTGACTTTGAATGATTTTTTTTATTTTTTATTCAATTTGTTTTGAAATCATGAGAAAATATTTTGCTAGTCTCTACAGAAATTGATAAAAGTTTATAAATTTTATAAACATTTATTATTACGATGTTAATTTTATTAACTATTAATTACTTTTTTTATGAAAAAAACCCTAATTTTCAATATTTTTTTATTAAATTAAAAAAATGGCTTTGAAGATTTTTTTTTAATTTGAAAACATCATTTAAATGTTAATACGCGTTGATTGACTTCTTAATGATGCAAAGATTATATTTGGTTCTCGAGATATAATGGTTGACATAAATGACCATTAAGGACATGATGACTTTTAATGATTTTTTATTTTTAATTTAATGTTTTTTGTAATCATGAAAAAAAATTTGGTGGTTTTTTACAACAAGTGTTTGTAGTATATAAATTTTATAAATATTGATTACTGCGACTTGAAAATAAAGTTAAAAATTTGATGTTTTTGAAAAAAACTCAAATTTTTGCACTTTTTTTAAAAAAATTAAAAAACGGGTCCAACAATTTTTTTAAAAATTTGGTAGAATCACTTAAGTGTTAATACGCGTAGATTGACACCTTCATGAAGCAAATCGTAAGTTTGGATCGCGAGATATAGCGCATGACAGGTTTGACCTTCAAGGGGTGAAAACAGCAAACGCCCCCGACTGAAGTGTCCCAAAAACTAATCAGCTCTTAAAATTGCAAAGACGCTTGGATTGACCTCTCAACGAAGTCGATACGACTTTGTTTACGTGAGTTATGGTCGTAGAAAACCTGCCCGCGAACGCACGTACGTACGTACATACATACACACACACATACATACTTCTTTCTAAAAACGCTCAAAATATACTCGTAAGACCTCAAAACGTAAAGATATGTTGAAAATTTCAATTTCGATTTTCGAGGCGATTACAAGAAGTTCCCATATACTGGGAAGTTAAAAAACGGCACAGTGAATATTATTCAAAATTTGCTCAAATCATGCTAATGTTAATAGGCTGTGATTGACAACAATGTAATTCGAATAAGAGATATCAGGTAATATCATTCGCATGAACCCGTTTCACATGGTGACTTTTAATGTTTTTTTTGTGTAATTCTGAAAAAAGTTTTATCAGTTTTGTATAAAAACTGCTTAGAGTATATAAATTCTATAAAAATTCATTGCTGTCTTGTGCAAATCAGATTAAAAATTTATTTTTCATGAATTTTTTTGATTTTATTTACACATTTTTTTTTGAATTAAAAAACGGCTGCAACCATTTTTAACTTTCCAGTTCCTAGTGGGAAGTTATTGTAATGGGGCAAATTTTGCGAATCCCAAATTTTGATGCCTGTATGTATGTGCGGATGAGTGTATGTGCGTATGGGCGAATATGCGTTTGAGATTATTTTTCGTCCCGATTATCTCGAGAACCAAATATCATATTGACGTGGGTTTCATTCGACGCGTAAAAACGGAATGAGTTTTCAGCCAAATCGGTTCGGCCGTTTTTATTTTGCTTGGAAAAAACTGAAAAAAGACAAAAAATTGCTTAATTTTTGAACTTCTAGAATGCATTATTCATTCGTGACGATTCAAAATACGTTCATAGTAAATTTAGTAGTAGTAAATTTTGATCAATGTTGTCATTACAGAATCCCAAACTTATATTATCAGGTTTGGGAGAAAGGCATTAATGACGCTAGTGCAGTTAATAATTAGATATTGTAATAAATAATTTAATATTGTTAATAGTAATCAAATATTATAAGTTTTAAATTCATTTATTATTTATTTTTATATAAAAAATTGAAAGAATCACACAAATTATTATACCCGTTGATTGACACATTAACGATGCAAACCCCATATTTGGCTTGTGAGATATTGTTTATGACTAGAAAATCCAATACCGACTCTTATTTCTAATCCCGGGACTTCGGGATTTTTCATTGCCTATCCCGGGATCCCGGTATTACCCCGGGATTGGAAACTGCATTATGAAAAAAGCAAGAGGCAAATAAAAACAGTTTTAGTAGAAATCAAATCGACATTTTATTAAATTAGTAATTCCGTATTCAATTGTTAATCGTTTAACATTATTTGTCGCACATTATTAATCAAATATAAAATTAAATTTTAAAAAATCAACAAACATAATTTTTGATTAGATAAATCGTTGTGACTTGACATCTATAATAAATAATCTACAAAAATTATTTTAGACTTCAATCTAATTCAAATAAAATAAAATAATGCAAATCAATAGCCTAGTAAAAAGATTATTTAGAGCTTCGAAAATGATAAAGGAGAAATAATAACGCGTCCAATGTTTCATCACCGAGCCTGCTCCTCAAATTATTACAAATATTACAGCCTCAGAAAAGGCACGTTCGGGCTCAAGTGAAGTTGCAGGAATCGACAATAAATACTTGTAAGTTTGCTCCAAATTATATCCTCGAATGGAACTACAGAATATCTGATATAGGTTCATCTCTTTTTTAACTATTGTAGATAAATTTTTAACTATTATTGATAAATCAGTGTTTCAATTTATTTCAGGTGTCAATATTTTCATACTGTTTTCTATTTCAAACTGAAGCTTTTCTTTGAGTGTTAGCTCAATTTTGCTTGTTCCTGTGGGTTCGATTCCTAAAGTGTCTGCCTCCTTACTACTTTCATAATGGTTCTCTCTGTTGGTTCTTTCAATTAATGAGACCATCTACCTTAAAATTGCTGCTGGGAATTCGACAAAAATCGTTTATTTCGGGCGATACTGCTGCGTCTAAGTTATCATTATCACGCCAAGGGTTTTACAGATAACTCAAAACGCCCGATAATTCAGTTCGTCGGCGACTTTCTAAGTGCTCTAACAAATGCGTTTTTAATTTATTAGCGAGCATAGACTTAATAATCCCAAAAATCCCGGGATTGTAGGAAATCGGTCCCGAAACTTTCGGAAGTAAAAAAAATCCGGGATCCGGTAATCCCTATTTATGACAGAAATAACCTTCAAGGGGTCAAAACAACAGACTCTCGCGACCGAAGTTTCGCAAAAACTAATCAACTCTTAAGGGGGGAAGTACCTTTAGAGGCCGAAAAAAAGGTTTGTTTGATTTGTGGGGAAATGAAGACAGTTCTTATTAAATCAGTATAATATTTATTTTTGGCGATGTTTGACGTTGAAAATAAACATATTCTACAAAAGTGAAAGTTGAAAATTAACAAATTTTTCAAGGATTTTGAAAGCCATGTCGTCGCTGACGTCGTAAATTGCGTAAGCGATGCTGGCTGCAATTTTCATCTGAAATCAACAAACCAAACATTTTCTTACTCAAAAGGGTTTTTCTTAAGTAGATAGACTAAAATATTTACGAAATTCGTAAATTAACCCTTCAAAACAGGCTCAAAAAATTACGATTTTGACGAAAAATTTCGTTGTACTTCCAGTCAAAAATAGTCCCAAAATAACTTGTTATTTTAATCTTTAGTCTATATAGAACAGTTTTTTATGCTCTTTAAAATGAATGCTGGATGATGAAAATCGATTCACTAGTTTTTTTATTATCACCTACGCAATGTTAAAAAACATGGTTTCGAGAAAAGGCCGTTTAAAGTTTGTGGTCAAGAGAAAATGAACTAGGCGCCAGGCACTTCCGGGATGCATATCTTCCACAATTTAGAGAATTAGCTTTTGAAACTTTGACATGATATTTTTAGGCAATATATCTATCGATTAAAACAATTTAAAAAAAAACGATTTTTTAAAGTGTCTAAAGGTACTTTTCCCCTTAAGATTGCAAAGACGCTTCGATTGACGCCTCAGCAAAGTCGATACAACTTTGAGAGTCGCATGAGTTTTGCTCGTAGAAAAAACTGTCCACATACTTCCTTTTAAGAACACTTTAAATATACTCTTAAACCTCAAAACGTAGAGATATGTTGAAATTTCAATTTCGATTTTCGAAAACAAGAACTTTCCATATACTGGGTAGTTAAAATCTGTACAAACCATAAATTATACAATAGTGAATAGTTTTAACAATAAACAAATATTATTACAATTTAAAGTGATCAGTAATATAAAATTTTAATTCCTTCTTTAAAGGAAAGTGTTTACATTGTTTTGACTAATTTTATTGAAAAATAAGTCCATTGCCGTTTCGAGAAAAATGAAGCGTTGCACTTGTTAGGAACATTGCTTTAAAATGCGACCCTGGCATCAATCAATTATCATTAAAATTTCATTACGTGAAAAAAATATACAGCAATAAAAATAATGATTACGAAATTAACTACAACTGCTTCTGTATTTGATAGTAAACAGTTTTCAATATTATACTTATAACTACAGTGCATGTTTGGAATGGTGCATGAAAATCTCAGATGAAGCGGTTTTTGTGGCAGACCTGTAACGAAATATTTTCTCCAAATGAATAATTTTCGTATTTGGGCTGCGAATTTTAAAACAATTTTTCAATGCGTTTGGAAATTTGAAGGCTGTGACACACATCCGAATAAACCTGCCACAAAAATAGAGTTTTGTCAAATACGGTACGGAATCCTAAGAATTAACTGATGGTCTCGAAACATGTTTGATGAAAAACATTTTTTGACATTTTGTTTATTGGAGTAAATACTCCCAACTGATGAATGAATGATTTTTTAGTGGTTTTGTTCGTAAAAATTTTTTTTCCCTAATTATGAAGAAAATTAAGGAAAAAAACACAATTTGGGAATGATATCTGGCATTTTTGTTTATAATGCTGTTATCAAGAATGTTATTCTACATGCATGAAGCAAATAAATGTAAATGTTTTATAAAAAAAACTAATAATCTTTTTCATACTAGCAACGAAAAATACGTACAAGAAACATGAAGCGGTAAAGTGCAAGGCATATTCTATCGGTTCAGTTATAGTATCTATAACTGTGCAGAATAAAGCATGGCTCTATATATTTCTAGAATATAGAATATTTGGTGCTGGATTCAGAATAAAACATGATTATATGGTTTAGGTTGGGCCAGAATATTTTTTCTACTGGCGTGAAGGACACGGTTATAGTAAAGATAGTAGTCTGTAGCGTGTTCATGTACGGATTACATTTCGGCTTCGCATGGTTATGAGTTTCAATATATGTAAGTACGGGATTGTAATATTGAGTGAAAAAGACACCGAAGTGGAAATCCTAAACAGTTGCTACAGCGAATATTTTGGCTATGGAATAAAATTTTATGTTGAAATAAAAACGAACGCTGTCGACTCCACACAAATTGAATTCGATGCATCGTATAAAATAATTGCCATTCTTTCTCTCTCCTGAACGATTGGAGCAAATCCCATATCAGTTACGTACATTTCACTAATGGCGAATTGAAGATGAAAATTCAAATATACTTTCCATAAAACGCTTCAGCAAATTAGCTTGAATAGGCCTTCAATCTCAGTGTACGAGTTGTATCCACTGTCTGAAAAGTATCTGTAGATGCTATTAATCTGGATGGCAATCCGAATTTCATTGTGTGGCCACCGTATGAGTGCTCCCAACCACTGGGAGCTTCGGCCGAGTGTATAATAAAAACCATTTACGACTGGCAATAATGCTTCCAGTACGAACGCATTACAAGCCAATACAGAATAAACTGTGGCGTGTGGAGCGGGTGCCCGAATGGCTGGTTACAGTACACAAAGTGGGGGGCACTTGTTCTTCTGGTACGTGTTTATAAATCAGAACGTTCAGAACTAATCAATACTCGCTGGGCAATACCGTTTACAAGGCCCATCAATCTTCATATCCAAGCAATTTGGGAGCTGGAGCTAAAATCACATTACTACTGGAGCTATCCTTGACAATTTTAGTGTGGGGGCGGGTCAGCTGCATGGCAAGGACTAAGACATCGGGTCTTATGCTCCTAACAAGGCTGTTAAAATTTTATGCTCAAGCGAACAGAATTGAAGTGGCATAAATGGATGGGATCATGCTTCGAAACAATTAAACCTGCAATCATACACACTGAATTCGTCGAAATTTGAGCAGTACAAGCGTTCAGACAGAACTGTAGAAAATTGGGTGGTGATGCTACAATTACTCTGCAACGCGGTAATGGGTACGTATCCTACAAATTTGTTCCTAATTTGATACTCTACTGGTATTAACACAGCGGCGAATTCGGCATGATTGGCTGCTTTTCTTTAGACGCTTAAAAGACCAGGGCGGATCTGTAGAAAAACGACTACATTTGACCGATGAGAGGGGGCACGCTGATTTTTGCACGAAAAGTTGTGGAATATCTCGTATAACAATAATTGATTTATGCTTCTCAAAAAACTCGGGAACATTAAAAAAAATCGAAATGTGTAAAAAATTTAAAAACGAATTTTTCCTGCTTGTCTCGCTCCTTACTTTGAAACGGTTTATTCCAAAGCAAAGTTTCGTGTAAATGAATGTAAATGATAAAATTTTCTACAAGAAAGGATTGGTTTGAAATTCTAAAACATTTAACCCTTGCCGAAAAATAGCAATAATTAAAAAAAAATGAGAAGAAAGCCGTTTTATATTCAATTTTTTTACCATTTCCAATAAACGTAGGACCTTTGTAGTTCGCCTAAAAAATCTTTATGATAGAATAAAACTGCACACAATTTTTCATCAACAACGAATCAATAGACTTTACATAACAGCTTGGCAATCAAAATTTATTGAAAAATATTCAATTTTTTTTTGAAATCCTGCAAGTCAGAAACTAACGCCTATAGAAGTTTGAATTTTTGTCTACATATAGAAGAGCACTTCACGCATTGAATGCATTTTACAAAACTGAAATCGGATTATGAAGGCGGCCTCAGTATTTTTTTGGAATTATAATTTTTTTTTGCTTTTTCGACGCCGCGTTGATGAAATCTGGGGAACTACTGAACCGATTTTCACCAAATTTTTACTAGGCATTTTTCGAAATTCTGATTTGAAGTATTTTTTTGGTCAAAAACGGTGAAAAAACAGGAAGTTTTTTCGTAATTTTTTGAAAAATGTCCGCCATTTGAACTTGAGAATTTTGCAAAAATCAAAAATCGTCCCATTCGCGCTATAGCTATTAACACATTGAACCTAAAACTATTTGATTTTTTTGTTTCAGACCAACCATTCCGAAAATTTCATCAATTTTTCAACCAGCCCTTTCATTGATAAAAACTCACATAAATGAATAAAAAAATATTTTTTGTGTATTACAAGAGTGTAACCTTTTCAATATTTATAATTTAAACCTATTGATAAAATTATTGAAAATGACCCGTTTTTACACTGCTTAAAGATGGTAGACCCGTAAACAACATTAGTTCAAGCGGGGAAGTACCTTAAGAGGCCGAAAAAAAGGTCTTTTTTTGCAACTGATTTGTGGGGAAATGAAGATAGTTCTTATTAAATCAGTATAATATTTATTTTGAGGCGATGTTTGAGGTTGAAAAAAAACATATTCTACAAAAGTGAAAGTTGAAAATAAACAACTTTTTGAAGGATCTTGAAAGCCATGTCGTCGCTGACGTCGGTAATTGCGTAAGCGATGCTGGCTGCAATTTTCATCTGAAATCAACAAACCAAACATTTTCTTACTCGAGAGGGTTTTTTTAGTAGATAGTAGACTAAAATATTTGCGAAATTCGAAAATTACCCCTTCAAAATAGTCTCACAAAAAACAAATTACGATTTTGATGAAAAATTTTGTTGTACTTCCAGCCAAAAATAGTCCCAAAATAATTTTTTTTTAATCTTTAGTCTATATAGAACAATTTTTTATGCTCTTTAAAATGAATGCTTGATGATGAAAATCGATTCACTAGTTTTTTTATTATCACTTACGCAATGTTAAAAAACATGGTTTCGAGAAAAGGCCGTTTAAAGTTTGTGGTCAAGAGAAAATGAACTCGGCGCCAGGCACTTCCGGGATGCATTTCTTCCACAATTTTGAGAATTGGCTTTTGAAAATTTGACATGATTTTTTCAGGCGATGTATCTATCGATTAAGATAATTTAAAAAAAATCGATTTTAAAAAGTGTCTAAAGGTACTTCCACCCTTAAACAAATTAAGGAAAAAAATTTCATTTATTTTTGTAACAATATATTAAATTATATGAAAATAAGAATGCATAATATTCTCCGTATTAGTGAACTTAAGCATATGTAAGGTAACATGCTATGAGATTTTGCAAAGAACGGTTAGTAACAGTAGTGCAGCTGAGACATTTGTTTCGAAGTCTTGTAAAAGTCACACGTGCCTGTGTTTATGTATTCTTGCTCGTATATTTAATCTTAAAACGATTTTGTTTTTCGTAATTTTTGGTGTGAATTTACATTGGAGCTTGATAGGCTTTATAGGCTATATATAAGCTTGATAGGCTTACTTAAAAAATAGTTGTGATTGCTTGAAAGAATGTTCGAAATTGTGTGGTTGTGTTAAGTATGGTTTAAAGTGTACCGATTATTGCTTTGACTGCCATGGGCAAACTTGCAAAAACTCGCACACCACCAATGTTATAAATCTCGAAGAAGAACTTATTGAGGATGTTAACTTCGGAGATATAGATTTTGAACTAAACAATGGCAATTTGGGCAGTAATTTCCAACTTCAAGATGAAGATTTTGAAGGAACAGAAGATCTTCTTTCCAGTCCACAGCGCAAGAAAGCACGCTAACAAAAAAAAACAAGCCGCGAGGTGCGACCCTTGAGGTCCACACGGTCAACTTCCCAGTAATATCTACATAAACATCAATAACATTACAACAATGAGAAGTAATAGTAACAGGAATGAGTTAATATGAATCATATCGTCTACGGGAGGGTCCATTGATTATGTAAGGTTTTTGGTCGATGAGGATAGATTGAATATTCACGCGGATCAATCGGTCCCTTTTGGTCTTGAAAAATTTTGTTGGTTTTCAAAATTTAAGCAATTTTTTTTAATTAAAAGACTATAAAAACTATTAAAAATATGCTCAAATTATGCAAATATCTTAAAACTTGGATTGAATTTACAACATTTTTTTTAGAATAAAAGATATAAAGTAATAGCACTCGTATGAACCCTCTTTACATGGTAACTTTGAATGATTTTTAACTTTTTTATTTTTAATTTAGTTTTTTCATAATCATGGAATAAAATTTTGCCGGTTTCTCTCCAAAAACTGATAAGAATGTATAAATTTTATAAACTGGATCAATGTGCTGTGCAAATCAAGTTAAAAATATTTTCTATGAAAAAACCATAATTTTTCGCATATTTTTCTATCAAATTAAAAAACGATTGAAACGAATTTTTATAATGTTAAAAACTTCACAAAGATGTTAATACACGTCAACTGACACCTTAATGAGGCAAATATTATATCTGGTTCGTGAGATATAGTGAATGATAAAAATGACCATGAAAATCTTGATGACTTTTAATGATTTTTTATTTTTAATTTATTTTTTTACGTAATCATGAGAAAAAGTTTTGATGAAGTTTTTGCGAACATTGTTTGGAGTATATAAATTTTATAAACATTGATTACTAAGACTTGACAATAAGGTTAAAAATTTATTGTTTTTGAAAAAAACCCTAATTTTTTGCACTTATTTTTAAAAAAATTTAAAACCGCTTCAACAATTTTTTTCAAAATTTGATAGAATAACAAAAACGTTAATACGCGTCGATTGATACCTTGTTCAAAATCGTATGTTTGGTTCGCGAGATATAGCGCCTGACAGAAAAGACCTTCAAACAGGCAAAACAGCAAACCCCCCCGACCGAAGTTTCCAAAAAACTAATCAGCTCTTAAGATTGCAAAGACGCTTCGATTGACACCTCAACGAAGTCGATACAACTTTGTTTACGTGAGTTATGCTCGTAGAAAAAAGTGTCCACGTACGTACGTACGTACACACACACACATACATCTCCCTTTCTAAAAACACTTTATATATACTCTATAGACCTCAAAACGTAAAGAAAAGTTGAAAATTTCAATTTCGATTTTCGAGGCGATTACAAGAACTTCCCATATACTGGGAAGTTAAAAAATAATTTTCTCATTAAATAAATAATAAATTTAAGTTCGTTAAAACGAAGAATATTGAGCAATATGAAATGAGCTTATTATGCGTTCTTAGTTTTATAAACTATGTTAAAAAAATTAATTGAATTTTTTTTCTTTCTTCTTTTTTTTTCGTCGTTGGGAGATGAAATTCTTCAAAAGATACCGAGTTGCTCCTGCTTCTCGGCATGTCGGATTTCTACCGACTAAAACCACCTCCGTTTCCTTCAAAAAATCTTTACTCCATAATTCATTGCTTGCACTGTCCGTGTGCAGTTTATTTCCTGAAAGCTTGTTCATTTAAATAGTACTTCCCAGACGATGTATGTATATCGGTATAAGGGATAGTACCAGTATCTCAAAAGTTTTATTCAGAGTTCAATATATCTAATTTTGTTTCACATTTGTAGCAGGAAAAAAAATATTAGCGTTCTTAAAAAAAAGATATATATATATATATATATATATATATATATATATATAAAGGAAAAAGGAAAAAAAAAGAAAAAAGAAAAAAAAGAAAATTAAATTAAAAATTAAAATTAAAAAATAAAAAATAAAATTAAAATTAAAAAAAAATTAAAATTAAAAAAAAATTAAAATTAAAATTAAAATTAAAAAAAATGATAATAAAAAAAACATTACCGTTCTTAATTATTCAATTTGAATTTTCAGTAAATGTTTACGTAGCATGATTTTAAATGTCATTATGTTACGCGCTTCTTTTATTGTTTGAGGTAGCTTATTGTAAAAATTTGATGCGGCGTTAATCGGATCCATCCTCAGGTGCTCTGTCCTAGCAAATTTTATTAAAATTTCATTTGCGTTTCTCATATTGTAGTCGTTTTTTCTCCCATTTATGTTTAGTTTCGTTGTTTTCATTTGTTCAATGTGTAAATTTTTAAAAATGAATTTTCCTTTTTCCATGTGAATCAGTCCGTCTACATTAAGTTCTTGTGCTGTTTTATATACTTCAGATGTAGCGGTCATCCTTTACAAGTTATATATGGTTTTGTATGCTTTAGTTAGTAGTCGTGACATGCTCATGAGGTTATTTTTGGTAGTTTGGCTCCAAATTATAATCCCGTATGTAATTCTTTGAAATTATGTATGCATTTTTAATTTGTTTTTTATTTTAATTGAGAAATAGCTGAAACGATGGAGCAAACCAACGATAGCTGCTACTTTTTCCTCATATCATTTATATGCGGTGTCCACGCTAGTTTTTCATCAATTGTAAGTCCAAGGTACTTCATATGTTTAACTCTCTGAAGAGTTTTATTTTCTATTTTTATCAGTGGCTCAATATCAGTTTTATTTTTTTGTTTAAAGATAATGTATTTGGTTTTGTTCGTGTTTAATGTCAATTTGTTCCGTATGAGCCATTGGGAATATTTGTCTAAGTCATTGTTTATCTTTTGTTCTAAGTCAGTTTCATTTTTACCTGAGTAAATCAGTATCGTATCATCAGCGTACATCACAACTTTCCCGTCGATTCCTGAAGTCACCAAGTTGTTTGTATATAACAGGAAAAGAATCGGTCCTAGTATAGATCCCTGTGGTACGCCAATAGTAATCTGCGCTATTCCACTGTTAACGTTTTCAATTTCAGTCCTTTGAAGTCTTTCTGCCAGGTACGTACGCATAAGTTCTCTTGGCATACCAACAATTCCCAAGTTCTCAAGTTTAAACAAATGTTGTTTAAATAATTATACAGCATTAATATGACAATACTTGCATTCAACACATTGAACAGTATAACTCCCTCAACATTGGAAAAAATATGTACCGAGATATTGAATTTGTTCATTAACAAAAAAATGTGTATAATTTCAAAAAAATCCTCGGGCCGCCTCCATAATCCGATTTGAGTTTTGTAAAATGCATTCAATGCGTGAAATGCTCTTCTATACGTAAACGAATATTCAAACTTCTATGGACTTTAAATTCTGACTTGCAAGATTTAAAAAAAAATGAATTTTTTTCGATAAATTGCCAAGTTGGTATGTGAAATCTACTGATTCGATTTGATGAAAAGTTGTATGCTGTTCAATTCTATTGTAAATTTTTTAGGCGCACTATGAAGGTTCTACGTTTATTGGAAATGGTAATAAAATAATATAGAACGGCTTTTTCCCCATTTTTTTTTAAATTATTGCTATTTTGCGGAGAGGGTTTAATGTTTTCGAATTTCAAACCAATCCTATCTTGTAGACATTTTCATCACGCAACTTTGATTCACACCCAACTTTGTCTGGAATAAACCGTTTTAAAGTTAGGAGTGAGACAAGCAGGAAAAACACGATTTTTTTTTTAATTTTCAAACATTTCAATTTTTTGTAATGTTTCCGATTTTTTTGAGAGTGAGCATCGATCAATTATTGTTGTACGAGATATTCCACAACTTTTCCTGCAAAAAGCAGCGTGCCCCCTCTCATCGGTCAAATGTTGTCATTTTTCTACAGATCCACCCTGGTCTAAAATAGTACTATCAAATGTCTACCTCCCAGTGAGAATCGCAATAAATGAATCTTCGTCTTTATCTCAAGCAGTTTATCAGTGCAAAAAAGGTTTTAGTAAATAATTGAATTTCATCTTACAGGAAAGCTTAATTACAAAGATATTTCACGAGAAGCAGGAATAATTTTCTGTAATGAAATTTGAAAAACTTGAGATTTGAGCTTAAATTAAATTGTATGTAAACGTCACGTGCAAGAACATGGCAAAATCAATTCACATCAGTCAATTTATTTTCCAATAAATCATTCTTTTGTTGAACTCGTGGTAGTAGTAATTAAACGTTCGGCTCATAACATGCATAAAATTTCATGATGGCCCTTCAAATACAATCCTTATGAATAAAACAGCTTATATTACATGCAGGCAATGTGTTTCGAGCACATCGTGATTATTATTCAAGCCTCAATTTCATCAATTAATTTAGTGATTTTATTTCAAGAGAACTTGAAATTTATCGGAGTGCAACAATCAACATAATTAATTTCAGAACAACATAAGTCATGGATTCAAATTTGATAGGTACTTATGCAAGTTGTATTTATCAAACTCAATTTTCATGGATTGAAAGAAATTGAGGGTTTTTATAGGGAACATAAGAGGTCCTTCCAATTTTTTTTTAAATTTGTTTGACAGAAAGAATAAAGATATCGTTTTGAAATTTTGTACGTGTGTTTATGAGACATGAAATATTACAAAAAAATTTTCATGTTTTTAACGTCCCAGTATATGGGAAGTTCTTGTAATCGCCTCGAAAATCGAAATTGAAATTTTCAACATTTCTTTACGTTTTGAGGTCTATAGAGTATATATAAAGTGTTTTTAGAAAGAAGTATGTATGCGTGTGTATGTGTGTACGTACGTACGGATGTCTGTACGTTCGTGGACACTTTTTTCTACGAGCATAACTCACGTAAACAAAGTCCGATCGACTTCGTTGAGGTGTCAATCGAAGCGTCTTTGCAATCTCAAGAGCTGATTAGTTTTTGGGATACTTCGGTCGGGGGGGTTTGCTGTTTTGCCCGTTTGAAGGTCATTTCTGTTATGCGTTATATCTCGCGAACCCAACGTACGATTTCCTTGAACATAGTGTCAATCCACGCGTATCAACATTTATGTGATTCTATCAAGTTTCTAAAAAAATTCTTCGAGCCGTTTTTGAATTTTTTTAAAAAACAGTGCAAATTTTTTTTGTTTTTTTCAAAAACAATAAATTTTTAACCTTATTTCCAAGTCCAAGTAATCAATGTTTATATAATTAATATACTCCAAACAATTTTTGTAAAAAAAAACCATCAAAATTTTTTCCTCCTGACTACAAAAAAAATTAAATAAAAAATGAAAAATCACTAACAGTCATCATGATCTTCAAGCTCATTTCTGTATTGCATTATATCTCGCGAACCAAACATACGATTTACATATTTTAGGTTTCAATGGCCGCGTATTTACAATTCAATGAATCTCTCGAATTTTTAAAAAAAATCGTTGGAGCCGTTTTTTAATTTAAGAAAAAAAGTGTAAAAAATGGGTTTTTTCATGAACAATAAATTTTTTACCTGATTTGCGAAATATAGTAATCAATGTTTGCAAAATTTATATACTTGAAACAATGTTTGTAGAAACACGATCAAAACTTTTTCTCATGATAACGTAAGAAATTAAATAAAAAATAAAAAATCATTAAAAGTCATCATGATTTTCAAGGTCATTTTTATCATTCACTATATCTCACGAACCAGATATAATATTTGCATCATTATGGTGTCAGTTGAAGTGTATTAATATCTTTGTGAGGTTTTTAACATAGTAAAAATTCGTTACAGCCGTTTTTTGGAGTTGATGGAAGAAAATGCGAAAAATTATGGTTTTTTCATAAAAAATATTATTTTAACTTGATTTGCACAGCACAGTGATACCAGTTTATAAGATTTATACATTCTTATCAGTTTTTGAAGAGAAGCAAGCAAAAAAAAATTCCATGATTATGAAACAACTAAATAAAAAATAAAAAATCATTCAAAGTTACCATGTAAAGAGGGTTCATACGAATGATATTACTTTATATCTTTTATTCTAAAGAAATTGTTGTAAGTTCAATCAAAGTTCTAAAATATCTGCATAATTTGAGCAGATTTTTGATAGTTTTTACAGTTTTTTAATTTGCATTTGCGGTATCAACACTTTGAATGGTAAAATGTTATGTAGTCAATACTTTGCAAGATCATTTGCTTTGAAAAGCTTTCATCGAATAAAAAATAAAAAGTTTTTAGGAGTTTTGTTCTTTAGTATTCGTAAAATTTCAGTTACTTCCTTCATCACTTGAAATACATATATTTTACTTTTTACATGCAATTGAACCTATTTTTGACTGCATGTACAAATTTTTCAAGACCAAAAAGGCCCCCAACGATTGATCCGCGTGAATATTCAATCTGTCCTCATCGACAAAAAACCTTACGTAATCAATGGACCCTTCCGTAGACGATATGATTCATATTAACTCATTCCTGTTACTGCTTTGAATACCTCCCATTGTTATTACTGAAAGTAGTATTATTTTCAAATTTATTATTGTTTTTAATGTTGTTGATGTTTATATAGATATTACTGGGAAAGTTGACCGTGTAGACCTGAAGGGTCGCACGTTCTCACCCTGTTTTATGCACTCACAAGATATTTATTGGAAGTCTAGTGGCAGAATAGTACATATTTTCCGGTACATTCCCCAATACGCGTGCTTGTCAAGTGGTATGTTCATGTGATTTTCGTTTAAATTTTGCTTTCTTACGTCACTCGTGTGGTTTATTTGAAACTGTCGGATACAAAGGCACATAAGTTTTTATAATTTAAAGATAAAGCGCAAGTTATAAAAGATTTCGAAAGTGGTTCATCTATTGCCGCTTTATCTATCAAATACGGCGTCAACAAATCAACAATTAGCCGTATTATGAAAAACCAAAACAAATTCAAACAAGCCTTGAGGTGCGACCCATGAGGTCCACACGGTCAACTTCCCAGTAATATCTACATAAACATCAACAACATTACAACAATGAGATGTATTCAAAGCAGTAACAGGAATGAGTTAATATGAATCATATCGTCTACGGAAGGGTCCATTGATTACGTAAGGAATATTCACGCGGATCAATCGGAGGGGGGCCTTTTTGGTCTTGAAATTATTTGTTGGTTTTCAAAATTTAAGCATTTTTTTAAATTAAAAGACTATAAAAACTATTAAAAATTTGCTCAAATTATGCAAATATTTTAAAACTTTGATTGAATTTACAACATTTTTTTAGAATAAAAGATATAAAGTAAAAGCATTGGTATAAACCCTCTTTAAATGGTAACTTTGAATGATTTTTTATTTTTCATTTAGTTTTTTTCATAATCACGGAAGAAAATTTTGCCGGTTTCTCTTCAAAACCTGATAAGAATCTATAAATTTTATAAACTGGTATCACTGTGCTGTGCAAATCAGGTTAAAAAATATTTTTTATGAAAAAAACTATAATGTTTTGCAATTTCTTCTATTAAATTAAAAAAAGGCTGAAACGAATTTTAATAATGTTAAAAACTTCACAAAGATGTTAATACACGTCAACTGACACCTTAATGATGCAAATATTATATCTGGTTCGTGAGATATAGTGAATGATAAATATGACCTTGAAAATCATGATGACTTTTAATGATTTTTAATTTTTAATTTAATTTTTTACGTATTCATGAGAAAGGGTTTTGATTGTGTTTCTACAAACATTGTTTGGAGTATATAAATTTTATAAATATTGATTACTATATTTCGCAAATCAGCTTAAAAATTTAGTGTTTATGAAAAAAATCTAATTTTTTGCACTTTTTTTTCTTTAACTAAGAAACGGCTCGGACGATTTTTTTAAAAATGCGACAAATTTACAAAAATATTAATACGCGTTCATTGACACCTAAATAATGCAAATCCTATATTTGGTTCACGAGATATAACGCATGTCAGAAATGACCTTGAAGATCATGATGACTGTTAATGATTTTTTATTTTTTATTTGATTTTTTTTTCGTAGTCATGAGCAAAAATTTTGATAGCATTTTCTAAAAAACTGTTTGGAGTATATAAATTATATAAATATTGATTACTTGGACTTGACAATAAGGTTAAAAATTTATTGTTTTTGAAAAAAATTACACGTTTTTGGAATTTTTGTTTTTTAAAAATTAAAAAAACGGCTCCAACGATTTTTTTCAAAATTTGATAAATTCAGTCAAATGTTAATACGCGTCGATTTACACCTTAACCGTGCAAATCGTATGTTTGGTTCGCGAGATATGTATAACGCACGACAGAAATGACCTTGAAAATCATGATGCCTGTTAATGATTTTTTATTTTTTATTAAATTTTTTACGTAATCATGAGAAAAAGTTTTGATGTTGTTTTTACAAGCATTGCTTGAAATATATAAATTTAATAAAAATTGAATACTGTCTTTCGTAAATCAGGTTAAAAATTTATTGTTTATAAAAAACCCCAATTTTTTGCACTTTTTTTTCTAAAATTAAAAAACGGCTCCAACGATTTTTTTAAAAATTTGATCGATTCACAAAAATGCTAATACGCGTCGATTGACACCTTAACCATGCAAATCGTATGTTTGGTTCGCGAGATATAACGCAGGACAGAAATGACCTTCAAAAGGTCAAAACAGCAAACCCTCCGACCGAAGTATCCCAAAAACTAATCAGCTCTTAAGATTGCAAGGACGCTTCGATTGAAATCTTAACGAAGTCGATACGACTTTGTTTACGTGAGTTATGCTCGTAGAAAAAAGTGTCCACGAACGTACGTACACACACGCACTCACACACACACATACTTCTCCCTTTCTAAAAACACTTTATATATACTCTATAGACCTCAAAACGTAAAGAAATGTTGAAAATTTCAATTTCGATTTTCGAGGCGATTGCAAGAACTTCCCATATACTGGGAAGTTAAAAACATTCAAGCCTTGAATTATTTTCGCCCGATAGTTAAAGCGCTTAACCACATCAGTGTGAAGCGGTTTCCATTCATGATCGCTGCTATTTTCCGTAAAGATTTTTCATCTTTGAAGTGTTTGGCTAATAATGTGATGTTTGCCCACTTTAATTTTCTTCACGCTCGCACACAGCAAAATGTGCACTAGATATAAATATAAAAAAATACTCTGACAAATTCTTTAAAGGTTAAATTGTTTCTGATCGAAAGTTAATTATTAATTGCCTGCCTCACTTTTTGAAGGAGAAAGAACAACTAATCTTGGTTATCCTAAGAGCCAGAATACGAAATCAAGGACTAGTTTCTCTGAGCATGCAAGGCAAGACAAGACTCGAATGTATCTTTTTCTACACATGCTGTAGTTTTCTAGTCTCTGTCTCTCTTATTGTTACAGATACGCAACCACCGCGTATTTATGGCTGGCTATGATAGACGCGTTTATCACGTTTATCACCCTTTAGACTTGTCGACACCGAAGCGGGATTGCTATTCGGATACTTTAGAATTTGAGTTTTAGAAACTTGCAGCTCAAAACTTTTAACCGATGATATTTGTAAATTTGTTTTTTATTATTATTGAACTTTTAATGATTAAAACAGTACAAAATCAAAATTTCTATGTGTCTTTGAACTGCAAAGACTTCGGTAGGGAATTTTAAGTTTATTTTGGCAAGGTTTTAGTTTAAACAACTAAGCCCAGCGGTGAATACATTTTTTTTGGTAAGGATGATTTAACTTTTTCTCATGCCAACTTAGAACAATTTCGTTGAGTTCACATGCCAACAAGGCGACAGAGTATGAACAAACCATTTGCTTTATGATTGTAATTTGGTTTTGATTACCTCCATTTCGCTACTGCTCTGGAAAGCCAACACTTCGCATTTATTTTTACATATCATTTGTCGCATGAATTTGCTGCTTATTGACTTGACATGTTTTCATGGTCTTTACGTGCTAACTGTCGTAAATCACTAATATGTTGCAGTTTTTTCTAAACTTACGCAACCGTAGCGGTTACGTTGCTATGAGTTATTTTGTAACTCTTTGTAATGACTTTACATTCGCACCTATAGAATTTGGCATGAGTGAAGCACCACAGTCAATCAGTAGAAATAGAATCATAAAATCATGCAAAATATTGCTTTGATGACGAATACGTCGAAAATGAGCCCGACGTGTAAATGATTCCAGAAAGCAAGACTTATTTAATATTTTCGTGTAATTTTTCCGTGTACCTAAGAGTCTTGAAGATATTTTTAGAAAGAATTAAATTTTATCTTAAGTCTGGTTTCTTTTCTCGCCACAGTTCACATTTTGATGGTAGCTCGTATACAGAACGGTGCCAAGGAATTGATTTTGAAGTGAATGCCCCAAACTTGTGATCTAAAAAAACATAACAATCTACAAATAAATAACCCGATAAATCTAATAAAACAAATAGAAATATAAACCATGATTTTAACTTCCCAGTATATGGGAAGTTCTTGTAATCGCCTCGAAAATCGAAATTTAAATTTTCAACTTTTCTTTACGTTTTGAGGTCTATAGAGTATATATAAAGTGTTTTTACAAAGGGAGATGTATGTGTGTGTACGTACGTACGTACGTACGTTCGTGGACACTTTTTTCTACGAGCATAACTCACGTAAACAAAGTCGTATCGACTTTGTTGAGGTGTCAATCGAAGCGTCTTTGCAATCTTAAGAGCTGATTAGTTTTTGGGATACTTCGGTCGGGGGAGTTTGTTGTTTTGCCCCTTTGAAGGTCATTTCTGTCATGCGTTATATCTCGCGAACCAAACATACGATTTCCTTGATCAAGGTGTCAATCGACGCGTATTGACATTTATGTGATTCTATCACGTTTTTAAAAAAATTCCTGAAGCCGTTTTTTAATTTTTTAAAAAAAAGTGCAAAAAATTAGGTTTTTTTTTAATAAACAATAAATTTTTAACCTGATTTACGGAAGATAGTATTCAATTTTTATAAAATTTATATACTTCTAGCAGTGCTTGTAAAAACAACATCAAAACTTTTTCTCATTATGATGTAAACAATTAAATAAAAAATAAAAAATCATTAACAGGCATCATGATCTTCAAGGTCATTTCTGTCATGCGTTATATCTCGCGAACCAAACATACGATTTACATTGACAAGATGTCAATCAACGCGTATTGAAATTTTCGTGAATTTCTTGAATTTTGAAAAAAAAATCGTTGGAGTCGTTTTTTAATTTAAGAAAAAAAGTGAAAAAAATTAGGTTTTTCTAAATAAACAATAAATTTTTAACCTGATTTACGGAAGACAGTATTCAATTTTTATAAAAATTTATATACTTCAAGCAATGTTTGAAAAAACGTCATCAAAACTTTTTCTCATGAAAGCAAGAAACATTAAATAAAAAATAAAAAAATCATTAACAGTCATCATGATCTTCAAGGTCATTTCTGTCATGCGTTACATCTCGCGAATCAAACTTACGATTTGCATCGTTCAGGTGTCAATCGACGCGTATCAACATTTGCGTGAATCTATCAAATTTTTATAAAAACTGTTGAAGCAGTTTTTTAATTGAGGAGAATAAAGTGCAAAAATTAGATTTTTTTTCATAAACAATAAATTTATAACCTGATTTGCGAAATATAGTAATCAGTGTTTATAAAATTTATATACTGCAAACAATCTTTGTAGAAACGATTTCAAAACTTTTTCTCATGAATACGTAAAAAATTAAATTACAAATAAAAAATAATTAAAAGTCATCATGATTTTCAAGGTCATTTTTATCATTCACTATATCTCACGAAACAGATATAATATTTGCATCATTAAGGTGTCAATAGACGTGTATTAGCATTGCTGCAATTTTTTTAACATTATATAAAAATTGTTTCAGCCGCTTTTTAATTTAATAAAAGAAAATGCAAAAAATTAGGCTTTTAGGGTTTTAAGGTTTTATCATAAAAAATAATTTTTCAACTTGATTTGCACAGCACAGTAATAAATGTTTATAAAATTTATACATTCTTATCAGTTTTTGAAGACAAACCAGCAAAACCATAAACCATGATTAAAAAAAAACTAAATAAAAAATAAAAAATCATTGAAAGTTATTATGTATAGAGGGTTCATACGAATGACATTACTTTATATCTTTTATTCTAAAAAAATTGTTGTAAATTCAATCAAAGTTTCAAAATATTTGCATAATTTGAGCAGATTTTTAATAATCTTTATAGTCTTTTAATTAAAAAAACTGCTGAAATTTTGAAAACCAACAAAATTTCAATCAAATTTGCATTTGCGATATCAACGCTTTGAATGGTAAAATGTTTTGTAGTCAATACTTTGCAATATCAAATGCTTTGAAAAGGTTTTATCGAATAAAAATATGTAGTTTTTAGTAGGTTCATTCTTTAGTAATCGTAAGATTTGAATAACCTTCATCATTTGTAATACATTTTACTTTTTAACATGCAATTGAACCTATTTTCGACTGCATATACAAAATTTTTCAAGATCAAAAAGGCCCCCACCGATTGATCCGCGTGAATATTCAATCTGTCCTCATCGACCAAAAACCTTACGTAAT
The DNA here is from genome assembly GCA_963942545.1 of Oxycera nigricornis. Lineage (NCBI taxonomy): Eukaryota > Metazoa > Arthropoda > Insecta > Diptera > Stratiomyidae > Oxycera > Oxycera nigricornis. The sequence continues at coordinate 84,034,434 of OZ012660.1, forward strand.
CAATGGACCCTCCCGTAGACGATATGATTCATATTAACTCATTCCTGTTACTGCTATGAATACCTCTCATTGTTATTACTTAAAGTAGTAGTATTTTCAAAATTATTATTGTGTTTAATGTTGTTGATGTTTATCTAGATATTACTGGGAAGTTGACCGTGTGGACCTCAAGGGTCGCACCTCGCGGCTTGTTTTATTTCGAATCTTTCCTTGTTTTAAACTGACAATATCAATCAAATCATTTCCCTTATAAATTTGATCTAAAAGGACACCTTGTGTTACCTTTTTTGACGTATTTACTAATAAGAAATCAACGTTACTAAGATCACTTTGGGGATATATATGCAGCTCATTAGTTTTGTTTTCGATTTTTTATATTTCACAAAATTTGTCTGCCAGTTGAGGATTATGAATGTATGGAGAAGAGAGAAAGAAAGTAGTAACAAAATGTATCAATATACTTTTAACAAGCTCCGATCAAAACAGTTGAAATGAAAAATGTCCGTAATAAAGTAACAGCTACTCTTTCATTTAAAAGGTAATACAAGTCAAAATCCTAAAGACTTCATCGTCAACCAAAACTGGTTTCTTATAATTTATCCGCAAACAGAATATTGTTTTCGTTTACAGATACAACTAAATATGTGATTTTCAAAGTGTTTTCTATATCTGGAAATGGTATTAAACAGAACAACAATTTAGTGGCCTTAAATATATAAAAAAAACTACTTGTTTAGGGGATACACTTGTGTTTATGTGAGAAACGCAGGTGAGTCTCGGTTTAATATTGGTGCTTGATTGCATATAACAACTGCACAAATTATTTCAACAACTAAAAGAAATCAGGACTAACAGGTGCTCAACACACTCCTGTTTTGACTGGAAATCAGAAAAAATATGCAATACTAACCGTAATAGCAAGGGCATTTTTCTATGGTTATGGACCGTTTGAATAGCAAAAGGAATCAAATAAAACAAACAAAAAATTGAACATATTGTGCAGAAATAGCACTTTTAGAATGATTGCACCAATCAAAACCTAGTTGCAAGCTTAAAAAATGAATCACCTTGAAAGGTCCAACATTTAAAAAACATCATGAAAAAACTCTATAGTCAAAAGAAGATGAAACGGACCATTCTCTGCGTCCTTGGTAAGTTGTCCCAAGTAAATTGCTTTCCAATATCAAGGATTAGTGGAAGTAATGGAAACGTTAAATTCAACTGTCGAAGTTAAATCCCTTTCAAGTTACGAAATAGCATTTCTTTAGAAGCATATAAGGAAATTCGTAGAAAAGCTAAAAATCTCTTCTAATATTCTTTTAAACAAGACGAGATGAAAGGATAGAAAACGAGAGTAGTCGGAAGAATTCGTTGCCTATTTTGTTAAGTCATGAGAAGACTCTCTAATGCATCAACATCAATTTCAAAAAAGTAGTAAAATATATTGACGTGCGTTCCATACATTAAATTGCTACAAATCTTTTAAATATAACCTATTCACGTCTCCAAAAGCTGTTTAATGTAAATGTCGATTGAATTTCTCCAAAATCAAACTACGCGACTGTGAAATATTAGATTTTTTTGTAAATTAAAATATATTTGACATATCAGGGCGAAAATAATTGTAATATGTGTACTATTAGAGGTAATAAGGACGGATAAGGGACGTAACTTACATGCGTAGTATGCCTCTTGGCAGTATTTTAATATGAGGACATAGACATGTGTAAAAGATGGTTCCATCTTAAGCAATTGGCTTCTCCGATTTGTTTTGGGAAAGATTCTTGGGGTGCTTAAATTTAGACAAACCGATAATAAGGCTGCCCTTGAAGAGTTAGATAAATCTAAAAAATTGAAAGTGGATGTATTAACCTGCGAGATTTAAGGCACAAACGCAACAAGATTTGCATCAAACGTATGTTTGTTTGCTGCGTTTAAAGGCTGTTGCCTTTCTGCTTTGCAGACTATTGCAGTGAAACATTTTTTCTGGTCAGAATGAAAAACAATACTGCAGTGTTTGTTTTATCATCACATTTTTCAGGTTGAACCTTTCACTCGGTCGTTAATTGAACAGGGGGAAATTCCTCAGTTGATTGCTCCATCAGCATTATTTACAAGCAATTTGCTAAGAAAACCACAAATGCACACAAAACGAATACAATAACAAGATTACTGAAAAATTAATGATGATGTGTGCTGAAGCGACACATGAGGTGCAAATGCTATAGAGAAATGATTCAGACAAGGCATTAAGCCACCCTTGGGAAATTAAATTAAACTCAGACGAGATCAATATTTTCGTGAGCTACTGAATCTGCAACGAATATGTTTTTCTTAACAACTAAAATTCCAGAGGATGCTAATTTCGCACATGCATCTGCGACAATACCATCCCTCGATGGAGTGGAGGCAGCCCCACTAAATACGACTGTCTACATATGTCTAATGGTCTACCAGTTGAGCTTTCTCAAAAAGAAGTATTAATACTGTCAAATCTTTTACTGTACCAAATCATGTACAAGAATAATAGGCGGAGCTGATTGGTCGACTCTTACTTTAACTTTCGCCCGAAGTCGAAGTTTCAATCATGTTTAAAAATCCTAGAACAATGTATGTATGTATGAATGTATGCATGTATGTACTGAATTATGTTATGATTGTTATTTTATCTAACAATTGGAGGGCTCGTTGTAACAAGGGATATGTCATAATTTTAATTTTATAAAGATAATGATCAAATGCCATTATGTTCTGGTGTTTCTATATTTTTTAAAAACTGGTCTATTGCCTGATGAAAATAAAATCGTAGATTATCGTTTTTCGCGAAAAGTCAAATATTGGTTACGAGGAATAAGTTTTAATGCCCTTGCACTTGATTATCTAATAGCGAAACCCAATCCAAAAGCTATCCAACGAGTCTATGAATGAAGAATGAAGGAAATGAATTAAACATTTCATTAAAAATTTTAATAATTTGTATCCCAAAGGAAAAAAGTTAGTGTATCCTCTTGTTTCAACGAGCCCTTTCATTTCTCATGTATAACAATCAAACAAATTAACTGTGCCTTTTCAAAAATGGTATATTCAGTTCTATTGTAAACTTTTGGTCCATAAAATGCACATTTTTCTCATACTTTACCTCATTTAGTAAGTAATACTCCCTTATTCTACCTAAGTAGCTAACGTCATAGATTTGACTTGTAGAAATTTCATTTAAAAACACTAGAAGCTAATAAATGATTGATTCCTTTCGATCGTAAATAAATGCGGGTACTAGAAGTCCAATACTGAAAATGAGGCAGTCCTCAGCTGAAAAGGTTCTTTCCAATAACAATTCAAATTTGCTGCCTACGGAAAATTTTTGACCGAATTTTCTATTTCGTTCACAGTCGAATGCATTTTATCATAAGTATTTCGTGAATTGCTCTGCGAAGATTTATTTCCAGGTGCAGAATTTAATGTTAATCAGAAAGGTCTAGGCCAGCGTCGACGAACCTTTTTTTAAAATGGATCAAAATTGATTCATATTTTTCAAATGCAAACCTGTGTTCCAATTATGGTTTTAGTATTGAAACAAATATATAAGAATTTATATGAAATTTTTTTTTTTGGGTAAAAACTCCAATTTTTCGCCTTTTTTATTAAATTAAAAAACGATTCCAAAGATTTTTTATAAATAAAAAACATCACAAAAATGTAAGTACCCGTCGATTGACACCTTAAGTGATACAAACATTATATTTGGTTCGCGAGATATAGTGAATGACTTAAATGACCTTGAAAGTCACGATGACTTTAAATGATTTTTTATTTTTGATTTGAATTTTTTTGTTATCATGAAAAAAGTTTTGCTAGCGTTTTTACAAAATCTTTTTAGAATATATAAATTTTATAATCATTGGTTATTGCGTTTCGCAAATCAGGTTAAAACTTTATTGTTTATGAAAATGAATATTTAAGAAAACTATTCAAAATGTCCAATATGCGATAAAATCTCTTCAGTGGGCGTAATAACAAAAACTGTATTCATTTTTGCCAGCGCTCTTTTGTCCTTCAAGCATCGATATGAAAATAACAAATAACGTAGAAAATGCTTTGTAACCTACCCTCACCAACCACCGATTGATCCGCGTGAATATTCAGTCAAACCAATCTACCCCCATCCACCAAAAGGCATAAGTAATCAATGGACGCTCTCGTAGATGATACAATTAATAGTAACTCATTCCAATTACTATTATGATTATCTCTCATTATTATTATTGAAAGTATTATTATTTTCATAATTATTTTGGTATTTAATATTTTTAATATTTATGCAGATATTATTTGAAAGTTGACCGTGTGGAACTCAAGGGTAACACCTCACCTTTCCAAACGATTACCTAACCGTCAGAACCGAATAAGTTGATAGTTGTTGTAGTGGCTCAAAAAGCTGGCTCTCTTAGACCACAATAGGCACATTGTGATACCTCAAGGAGATAGGGTACGGCACTAGAACCTACAGGAGGACGAGAACCATTTAGCTTCTCGTATGAAGTTGGCTATGCAGCTAATGTTTAAATCAGCTACTTCTTTGAGGCTGTCCAGTAAAGATGAGCTTAAAGTTTGCATGCGTTTCCTGGATAGTGCTGGGCGTTCGCACAAAAAATGTTGGATCGTTTCCTCCTTCTCCTCCGATCTGCAGCTGTGGCAGAAATCGGTGAAAGGGGCGCCCAATCTTTCTGCATGTCTGCCAGTGGGACAATGTCCCGTCAGTACGGATATTATGAAACTTATTGTTTCACGGTTCGTGTTGAGGTGCGCTTTGAGCTCAGTGCGTGCCAAGTTTGCCTGGTTGTTCTGCAGGTTTCATCCAGCAGCCAGGCCCTGTTTCCAGCCTCTATATAATACTGCTTGAAACTTAGCTTGGCGGAGGCCAATGGATGTCCGACTTGGGGCTCCAGTATATGATCCTGTAGCTCAGTGCCAGCTCTCGCGAGGGCATCAGCTTCGCAATTTCCAGGTATATCACTGTGACCCGGCACTCAGCAAAGAATCACTTCACAGTGAAGTGACACCGCGTTCAGTTGTGTGCGACATTCCATTACAATTTTGGATGAGATATACACTTTAGATAATGATTGGATAGCAGCTGGACTGTCGAAGGAATTGTCTAGATTTTCTGGTTTCTCAGACAGTCTACCGCCTTGTAAATTGCAATGACCTCTGCCTGGAAAACACTTCCGTGGTCTGGTAGCCGGAAGGATAGTTTCAGGCCTAGCTGTTCAGAGGAAACTCCACAGCCAATTTTTCCATCTATCTTTGATCCATTAGTGTAGATGTCCACCCATTCCTGTATCCTTCTTCTTTCTATGGTCCAGTCATCTCTACTCGGGATGACTGACTTGAAATCGTGGTGGAAGCGGGGAATCGGAGAAGCGAGGTCTACTTTCCTTGGCGTCAGTCCATGCCTCTGTAATATGGTGGAGTGGCCAATGTTCCCTCCATGCCAGAGATTTAGATAACATGACAGTTTTGAGGAACGCGAAGTAAAGCTGGGCTATGAGGTTGTTGTAGAATGTGTGAATTTTAATATTGCATATCATCGCCTGAAGAGGCATCCCTTTAATAGTCGGAGCGGACGCCAATGCTCATCATCGCATCTGGGGTAGCACCGACACGAATAAACGGGGTGAGTCACTATTTGAATTCATTTTATTGCATGACTTAGCCCTAGCTAACAAAGGTGAGGATCCTACCTTCATTACGGCAAGCCGTAGAGAGGTTCTGGATATCACTCTGACGAACGAGCACTTGAACCAAGCTATCAAGGGATGGCACGTATCACAAGAGTGCTCGTTCTCCGATCACCTATACATAAAGTTCGATCTGGCATCTGACCCTCCGACAAATCCAACCTTCATTAACAAAAGGAGGATGGATTGGGTCAAATACCAATCGGTATTTGAGTCCGCGCTAGAAGGCGGACCTCCAGAGATTGCAGACACACCCGGTCTTGAGAAAGCCGTTGGGACCCTTACATTGGCCTTCAATGACGCAGCAAGGTCTGCATGTAGTCCAACGAAACCTAGAGGGAAGTACAAGCCCCCATGGTGGAATAGTGACATTGCGGAGCTGCGGAAGGAATGTAGGAAGTCCTTCAACCGAGCTAAAGAAACTAATGACTGGTCTTCTTATAAAACAAAACTGAAGGAGTTCAAATCCTCTATCAGAAAGGCTAAACGCACCTCTTGGAGAAGCTTCTGTGCAAAAATAGAACACTCCAAAGATGTCAGTCGCCTGCGAAAAGTCATGACGAGCTCCCCCTCATTTCTAGGGTCCGTTAAGGACGCAAATGGAGTCTGGACGAAATCCAGCTCCGAGACTCTGTCTGTTCTCGTGGATACGCACTTCCCGGGCAGTGATGATGTGGCTGACAAAGCGGATCCACACACGCTCTCGGATTGCATGCCAACTACTGTGCCTGTAAATGACAGGCTCCTACGCTGGGCAATCAGCTCATTTCAACCCTTTAAATCCCCTGGCATGGATAACATCTCACCTATTGAGATCCAGCAGGGTATCAATATAGCACTGCCATGGCTGAACGCCATTTTCAAAGCATGTGTACGGATGGCTTACATTCCACAGCAGTGGAGAGAAGCAAAAATAGTTTTCATACCTAAAGCGGGTAAAACATCCCACTCCTCACCTAAGGATTACAGACCTATCAGTCTCACCTCCTTTCTGCTAAAAACTCTGGAGCGACTGATAGAGATCCATCTGAGAGCTATTCTGAAACCACTCTCTAATGCGCAGCACGCATACACAAAAGGGAGATCGGTTGAAACAGCTCTTCACTCGCTCACCAGCTATATCGAAAAATCGCTAAGCGTTAAGGAATACACGCAAGCAGTTTTTATAGACATCGAAGGGGCTTTCAACAATATCAGCCATAAGGCTATTGGCAAAGCACTCGGGGAAAGCAATGCCGATGACAACCTGATAGGGTTCATCGGTCAACTGCTTAGCAGCAGGAACATCAACTCCACGCTAGGAAACAGTACCTTACGAAGGAGGGTTTGCAGAGGCACACCACAAGGTGGGGTGCTATCACCCCTTCTATGGAACCTAGTGGTGGATGAACTCCTGTCAAAAATAGAAGCGACTGGCTGCAAAGTCGTAGCTTATGCCGACGATGTTGCAATAGCAATATCGGGAAAATTTGTTAACACCCTATCGGAAAGACTAAACTTTGCCCTAGGTATTCTTACCAAATGGAGCAAAGAGTGTGGTCTAAAGATCAACCCGCAAAAGACGGAATTTATGCTCTTCACAAGAAGGTATAAAATTCCACGATTTGTCCCACCTAAGCTTGAGGAGATAAGTCTCAACCTATCTCATCAGGTCAAATATTTAGGTCTAATTCTGGACTCTAAACTCGCATGGAAAGCGAACACAGCAGAAAGAGCACGCAAGGCTGCATGCGCAATCTACTGCTGCAAACGAGCTATTGGGAAAAGGTGGGGATTAAAACCCAAAATTGTATCATGGCTCTATACGGCGATAGTGGAACCAATCCTTCTGTATGGCGCAGTTATTTGGTGGCCTGCTATGGCGAAAGCATCAAATGTAAACCTGCTGAACAAGGTCAGAAGGAGTGCGGCTATTGCAATCACCGGGGCTCTACGGACTACCCCGACAAAGGCATTATTTATGCTACTAAATTGGCTTCCGACAGAGCTACTTACGAGACAGCAGGCCAAGTGCACTGCTGTTCGATTAAAAGCTCTGCGACTATGGCATGAGGATAACTTTGGTCACTCCACAATACTACGGAGGGATGGGCCAACGTCAGGGAAAGTGGACCTTGCATCTCCGATTCCCTGTTTTCACCATGGTTTCAGGACAGTCATCCCGAATAGGGAGGACTGGACCACAGAAAGAGATGGGATACAGGAATCGGTCGACATCTACACCGATGGATCAAAAATGGAGGGAAGAGTTGGCTGTGGCGTGTTCTCAGAACAGCTAGGCCTGAAACTATCCTTCCGATTACCAGACCACTGCAGCGTCTTTCAGGCAGAGGTCATTGCGATTTATAAGGCAGTTGACTGGCTGAGAAGTCAGAAAATTTCCACAAGAAATTTAAACATCTTTTCTGACAGTCAAGCTGCCATCCAATCATTATCCAGCGTGTATACTTCATCTAAAATTGCGATGGAATGCCGCTCACAACTGAACGTGTTGTCGCTTCACTGTGAAGTGATTCTTTGTTGGGTACCGGGGCATAGTGATATACCTGGAAACTGCGAAGCAGATGCCTTAGCGAGAGCTGGCACCGAGCTTCAGGAATATACACTTAACCCCGAAGTCGGCCAACCTCTAGCTTCCATAAAGCTAGGATTTAAGCAGCACTACGTGGAGGCTGCGAATAGGGCCTGGCTGCTCGAAGAAACCTGTAGCACAACCAGGCAAACTTGGCACGCACTGTGCTCCAAACGCACCAAGCGGCTCCTCAACATAAGCCGCGACACCCTGAGTTCCGTCGTTTCCGTACTAACGGGACACTGTTTGATCGGCAGACACGCAGAAAGACTGGGTGTCCCTTTCAATGATTTCTGCCGAAGTTGCACATCAGAGGAAGAGGAAGAAACCATTAAACACTTTCTGTGTGAATGTCCGGCGCTGTCCAGGAAGCGCATGCAAACCTTGGGCACACCCTTCCTAGACAACCTCACGGAAGCAGCCGATTTGGACATTGGCTGCATAGCCGGCTTTACTCGAGAATCTGGATGGTTCTCGTCATCCCGCAGGTTCTAGTGCCGCCCTTATATTCTGTGGTATCACAATGGGCCTCTCGTGGCCTAAGTGATAAAGTGATAAAGTGCCACTACAACCAACCAACCAATATTGCATATCATCGCCTGAATGCAAGAATTAAATAGCTCACTTTGTCGAGAATGCGGTCGACAGTGTAACGCAAAAATAGTTAATTCACCGAGATAACCTAGAAACATATATCCATCATTGTCATAATCCCCATCCTTCGTATTTTCTCAAAATTTCAAAACCGAAAAAATTTTGTTGCCTAGTTCTTGCATTCAGGTGATGATATGTTCGATATTGCTTTCAAGCTTGAAGAAATCATATCGAATGAAATATGGTAATTAGATAGAACGTTGCAGAATTGTGCATCACAATTCAGTGCTGCATGATGTACACGACACATTGCAGGATAGAATATCGCTGTTGATGAAAAAAGGCTGAAAAAAACAAGATAAATTAATTGGCCTCAATGAAATGGTTTATGTTATTACTATATTAATTGGGTGCATAGTTTAATTGTATTGTCAAGTTGTGCTAATTTTGCTGTGCTGTACTAGCCATCATAATAAAGTTCGGGGTATCACGTAAAACTCTAATGAAACAATCTCCAACATGATACATGATACCTGGAAAATTTCTTGACAATTTAAACCCAAAGCGAAAATATGTCACTTCAAGTTCCAAACGTTGATTCACCTCAATATTATCCTTCTTGGCTGTTTTGTGATGTAATGGCTAAATATGCAGCTTTTCTTTTGAATATTGAAAGATGATTATAAGCATTTTGAAAGGATAATATAAGTTTCTCAGTACGAATATTTTTTAATAATGAATAATTTTTATTTTTATTTTCAGGAGCCGAAAAGAAATGCCTGGAGGACATTATTTTGAGCTGAACTCATTTGATAGCCAACAAAAGGTACTAGTTTTGTTTGGAAAAAATCATTAGGCACAATAATGTTCTTTTCAAATCAACAACTAAAATAATTAAAGTCACTTGCTTGCTTGCTGGTGTGAATTATGTAAAAATCAGCGAAAATTTCCATTATTTTGTAAATAATTGTTCCGCAAAGTACATTCATTCCTGTTTTTACCTGCATATCTTGAAAACTGTTTTCGAATATCAAAGTATAGAATAATCTGTTGCAAAAATTGTGCTTGTGGAATAAGGAGAGGATGCACAATGAGTCTAAAATCAATAAAAGCTGGCCTTCTGTGAGTTTATCACTAGCCGCCATCATGAATTATTCTTTTGGCCACCATTTTCCAAATCATCGATCGTACGAATGAAATCACATATCACTTGCTTTCCTAGCTTTTTTAAATTATATTTTTGAAATCTGTAGTTTTTTAACTAAGGAGCCTTAAAGCTTTTTCACTTGTTTCTCCGTTATACATATATAATAAACTTTAAACTATAAGGGGAAATTTCCAGTCCAATTAGTAGACTGTGAAATCCAGTGTACTTTACTTACAGTTATTGATATTGGAAGGCATGCGTGCTGAAATCCATCCTGTCAACTACTTTCACATCAGCAACTTTGAAAACATTCGGTTTCTACCTGAATCAAAGATTTATATGATTAATTTTTATTTTTCCCAGCTAGAATCGATAAATTTTAATACGTGTTAATATTTCTAAAGAATCGTGTGGACTGTTTAACCTTTTTTATAAATCGTGTAGATGTTCGTGGCTAAGCAAAACGTTCAACTTATCAGGAAGAAACTTTTTAAACAATCAAAGCCTTCCAAACTCTTTTTTATTGCGCTGCTACGAAAACCTTTATCTTGAAAGACTTCCCACAGTTTTAATGGAAAGGTTAAAAAAAAGTTGAAAATCGCTAATTTCGTGGCTCCCTTGCCCTTCGTCTAGTAAATTCAATTAGCCAGATTAGGGAACTTTAGATGAATCCTGTATAATGAAATGATGAAAAATGATTATTTTCTTCGCTACTTAGTGTTTGCTTTGGATTTTAACACCATAGCATGATGCCTTCCTCTTCGCATAAATGTCGATTAATTTCGTCCAAGAACGTTAACTTTGAACTGCAAGTGAAGTTGATGAGTATTTAAAAGATTGTGCGCCTATCGTTCGGAATAATGGAGCTGTAATCATCGTTCAACGAATATAAATTAAGAGCTGTTCCAACAAAACTTTCTCTACCGATCCGTTCTTTCAACAGATTAAGCAGAGTAATTTATTTGAATTTTCTCTAGGACGAAACGAGGATAGTGATTAAAGTAGGACGAAATTAAGTTGTTTGAAACTAGAAACTTGAATATAAGCTTGGAAGCATTAGTACAGTTTCTGGAAACTTAGAAAATTTGTGCATTATCATCGCTTCGATTATAATTTAAAATTGGAAGCTCAAAAGGTTGATGGAAAGCTTCGAATCATCCACTGATTAGAATTAGACAAAACTATATGCCAGCTGCAAAAATTGAAGAAGAAAAATTAAAAGAGCAGTATATTGAAATCATATGTACGATTGCATTCAAATAAAATGTGCAAATAAAAACAAATTCAATTGTTCAATTTAGTACTGTATATGTGTATTGTGAACGGTAGTCAGAGGCGTGAAAAATGGACGATTATTATTTAGAACTACTGTATGTTGTTTTTTCGTGTATTTTTTAACTTCCCAGTCTTCAGGAAGTGCTTGTTTTCGATTGATCGAAATTAAAATTTGTTCAACTTTAACTTTACGTTTTGAAGTGGTGACAAAGAAGTATGTATGTGTGTATACGTACGTACGTTCGTGGATAATTTTTTTTTCGGGCATAACTCACGTAAAGAAAGCCGTCTCGACTTCATTCTAGTGTCAATCGAAGCGTCTTTGTAATCTTAAAAGCTGATTAGTTTTTAGGAAACTTCAGTCAGGGGGGGTTGTTATTTTGACCCCTAAACCCCTTCAGACCTGTTTTTTTAATGATTTTAGATTTTTTTATTTGAATATTATTATTTCTTAGCGAATAATATAAGCGTCATTTAAAGAATTTCGTCCAATTTTCTTGTTTTTTGGAAATTTCGCTGTGTGCATAATTATGCCCATTTCTACTCAAACGTTGTTAAAAATCAATGAAAATAAAAATTGTAATATTGGAAAATTAAACTATATTTATGTTCATATAACATTAAAGTAACGAAAATTCACCATGAAAACAAAAATATCAAATTATTCTAAAAGTTTTCATACCAATGAACTATTGGTATGAAAATTTACAAAACAGTTTCTCTTTTTTAACTTCCCAGTATATGGGAAGTTCTTGTAATCGCCTCGAAAATCGAAATTGAAATTTTCAACATTTCTTTACGTTTTGAGGTCTATAGAGTATATACAAAGTGTTTTTAGAAAGGGAGATGTATGCGTGTGTGTGTGTACGTGCGTACGCATGTACGTTCGTGAACAGTTTTTTCTACGAGCATAACTCACGTAAACAAAGTCCTATCGACTTTGTTGAGGTGTCAATCGAAGCGTCTTTGCAATCTTAAGAGCTGATTAGTTTCTGGGATACTTCGGTCGGGGGGTTTGCTGTTTTGCCCGTTTGAAGGTCATTTCTGTCATGCGTTATATCTCGCGAATCAAACATACGATTTCCTGGATCAAGGTGTCAATCGACGCGTATTGACATCTGTGTGATTCTTTCAAGTTTTAAAAAAATTTCTTGCAGCCGTTTTGTAATTTTTTAAAAAATAGTGCAAAAAATTGGTTTTTTTCAAAAACAATAAATTTTCAACCTTATTTTCAAGTCGAAGTAACCAATGTTTATATAATTTATATACTCCAAACAACATCAAACCTTTTTCTCATGATTACGTAAAGAAATACATTAAAAATAAAAAATCATTAACAGTCATCACGATCTTCAAGGTCATTTTTATCATTTACTATATCTCACGAACCAGATATAATATTTGCATCATGATGGTGTCAGTTGACGTATATAAAGCTTTTCAAAGCATATGATCTTGCAAAGTTTTGACTATAAAACATTTTACCATTCAAAGCGTTGATACCGCAAATGCAAATTTGAGTAAAATTTTGTTGGTTTTCAAAATTTAAGCTTATTTTTTAATTAAAAGACTAAATCTGATCAAATTATGCAAATATTTTCAAACTTTGATTGAATTTACAACAATTTTTTTTAGAATAAAAGATATAAAGTAATATCATTCGTATGAACCCTCTTTACATGGGAACTTTGAATGATTTTTTATTTTTAATTTAATTTTTTTCATAATCATGGAAAAAATTTTTGCTGGTTTCTCTTCAAAAACTGATATGAATGTATAAATTTTATAAACTGGTATCACTGTGCTGTGCAAATCAAGTTAAAAAAATATTTTTTATAAAAAAAACATAATTTTTCGCATTTTCTTCTATTAAATTGAAAAAAACGGCTGAAACGAATTTTTATAATATCAAAACTTCACAAAGATGTTAATACACGTCAACTGACACTACACTGATGCAAATATTATATCTAGTTCGTGAGATATAGTGAAAATCATAATGACCTTGAAAATCTAAATGACTTTTAATGTTTTTTTATTTTTTTTTATTTTTTACGTAATCATGAGAAAAAGATTTGATTGTGATTTTACAAGCATATTTTGGAGTATATAAATTTTATAAACATTGATTAATACTTTACGCAAATCAGGTTAAAAATTTATTGTTTATGAAAGAAACATAATTTTTTGCACTTTTTTTTCTTAAATTAAAAAACGGCTGCAACGATTTTTTTAAAAATTCAACAGATTCATCATATTGTTAATACCCGTCCATTGACATATAAATTATGCAAGTCGTATGTTTGGTTCGCGAGATATAACGCATGACAGAAACGACCTTGGTGATCATGATGACTGTTAATGATTTTTTATTTGAATTTTTTTGTAATCATGAGAAAAAATTTTGATAGAATTTTTAAGCCAAATGGTTTGGAGTATATAAATTTATAAACATTGATTACTTGAACTTGAAAATAAGGTTAAAAATTTATTGTTTTTGAAAAAAACCTCAATTTTTGCACTTTTTTTAAAAAATAAAAAACGGCTTCAAGAAATTTCCCTAAAACTTGATAGAATTACATAAATGTCAATACGCGTCGATTGACACCTTGTTCAAGGAAATCGTACGTTGAGTTCGCGAGATATAACGCATGACAGAAATGACCTTCAAACGGGTAAAACAGCAAACCCCCCCGACCGAAGTTTTTCAAAAACTAATCAGCTCTTAAAATTGCAAAGACGCTTCGATTGACACCTTAACGAAGTCGATCGGACTTTGTTTACGTGAGTTATGCTCGTAGAAAAAAGTGTCCACGAACGTACAGACGTACGTACGCACGTACGGACGTACGTGCACACACACACATACATCTCCCTTTCTAAAAACACTTTATATATACTCTATAGACCTCAAAACGTAAAGAAAAGTTGAAAATTTAAATTTCGATTTTCGAGGCGATTACAAGAATTTCCCATATACTGGGAAGTTAATAAGAAATCATCAAAAGTCACCATGACCTTCAAGGTCATTTCTGTCATTCACTATATCTCGCGAACCAAGCAAAGGATTTCCATTATTAGTGCGTCAATCGACGCGTATTTAAATTTTTATGATTCTATCGAGCTTTTTTGAGAGCTTTTTCATAAAATTTTTTTATTTTAACCTGTGCAAATCATCAATAATCAATGTTTATAATATTATCAAACTCTTGACACTTTTTGCAAGACAATTCATAGAACCTATTTTCATGGTTATGTAAAATGTTAAATTAAAAATAAATAGCACTAAGATCACCATCTAAAAAAAGTTCATATGGATAATATTACCTGATATATCTTATGTATTCGTAACACATTCAAAGCTTAATAAGGACTGGACACGAAAGTTTTGCACATCTTTTACCTGTTAGTTATAAAATGAAGGAATGCCTGTGCAACTCTTACTATGCACTGGGTTTGTTTAAATGACTCATGTGGTTTATTGAAGCAATTATGAAATAAGTTTCCTTAACGCATTGCTAGTCATGAATTCGAAAAGAGAAGACGTGCGCAAAGAAATTTTGCGAATTTTTTTCGGAAAATAAGTGTTTATCGTGTTCCGCGATTGCAAAAAACGTGATATGTTCGCGATGGACGGTTAAACGCGTTATAGACAAGTTTGACAAAGGGTTTACAGTGAAAGACAATCCCAGAAGTGGAAGACAAAAAGGTGCAAGTGATGCAAATTTTGAAAAAAAGATAGTTGGTTTCATTGAAAGGAACAGATCGATGTCAATTCGTAACTTGGCAGAAAAGTTCGGTGTGAGTCATTCTTTAATAAATAAAATAAATAAAGGAATAGTATAACGACATTCAAAAAACAAAAATGTGCAAAACGAACCGTCAAGCAAAAACAAGAGGCTATTAGAAGGTCAAGAAAATTTTATAAAAAAATTAGCAGTGAAGAAGCTTGCATTGTAATGGATGACGAATCATATTTTAAATATGATTTCAGTACACTACCTGGACCTCAATACTACAGTGCAAAAGACAAAAGGGATGTTTCTGATGTCGATAAACACATCCAGGTAGAAAAATTTGCTAAAAACGTGCTGGTGTGGCAAGCTATCTGTCAATGTGGGATGAGAAGCAATCCTTTTTTCACAGAAGGGACCTTTAACTCTGGTGTTTATCTTGAGTGTCTGAAAAAGAGATTGCTGCCTCTTATTAAACGTTATGCCGCCAATATTATCTTTTGGCCTGATTTAGCAACATCCCACTACGCAAAAAAAACGCAGGATTGGCTTAAGGAAAAAAACATTGATTTTGTGGGAAAAGAGATGAACCCACCCAACGTCCCGGAGCTCAAGCCAATAGAAAGATACTGGGCTCTAGTGAAAATTATTTTACGAAAAGAAGGAAGAAGTGCAACTTCAATGCGAAATTTTTCCCATTTGTGGTCCAAAGCAAGGAAAAAAGTAGCGGATCGGGTTGTGCAGAATATATTGTCTTCCATCAAGAAAAAGGTGCGAGAATTCAGTCGGCAAGCTATTAATCAAAGAAATTAACTTGATTTTTTAAATATACGATGTGCTTTATTGTCCAAAAAATTAATTATAATAAAGCTTTATTTCTATCTTTATTTATCATTGATCAAAAACTGTGCAGAACTTTCGTGTCCAGTCCTTAATATAAGTTTTATTTGAGCAGATTTTCAAAAGTTTTCACAGTACCGTGTTTTTATTTTTAATGAAAAGGCTACGTAAATTTTGAGAGAGAAATTTGTAGTTTTTAGTAGTTTTGTTGTTTAGTGTTCGTAAGATTTCAATTACCTTCTCCCTCATCGTTTATAATACTATTTATTAACTTCCCAGTATATGGGAAGTTCTTGTAATCGCCTCGAAAATCGAAATTAAAATTTTCAACATTTCTTTACGTTTTGAGGTCTATAGAGTATAAAGTGTTTTTAGAAAGAAGTATGTATGTGTGTGTGTGTGTATACTTACGTACGTACGTGGATTCGTGGACAGTTTTTTCTACGAGAATAACTCACGTAAACAAAGTCGTATCGACTTCGCTCAGGTGACAATCCAAGCGTCTTTGCAATCTTAAGAGCTGATTAGTTTTTGGGATACTTCGGTCGGGGGGCTTGTTTTTTGCCCTTTGAAGGTCATTTCTGTCATGCGTTATATCTCGCGAACCAAACATACGATTTGCATGAATAAGGTGTCAATCGACGCGTATTAGCATTTGTGTGAATCTGTCAACTTTTGAAAAAAATTGTTGGAGCCGTTTTTTAATTTAAGAAAAAAAAAGTGCAAAAAATTAGGTTTTTTTAATAAACAATAAATTTTTAACCTGATTTACGGAAGGCAGTATTCAATTTTTATAAATTTTATATACTACAAGCAGTGCTTATATAAACAGCATCAAAACTTTTTCTCGCGATTACGTAAAGAATTAAATAAAAAATAAAAAATCATTAACAGGCATAATGATCTTCGAGGTCATTTCTGTCATGCGTTATATCTCGCGAACCAAACATACAATTTACATTGTCAAGGTGTCAAACGACGCGTATTAACATTTGTAAGAATCTGTCAAATTTTGGGAAAAATTTTCCGAGGCGTTTTTTAATTTAAGAAAGAAAAGTGCAAAAAATTAGGTTTTTTTAATAAACAATAAATTTTTAACCTGATTTACGGAAGACAGTATTCAATTTTTACAAAATTTACATACTTCAAGCATTGTTTGTAAAAACAAAATCAAAACTTTTTCTCATGATAACGTAAAAAATTAAACAAAAAATAAACAAGCCGCGAGGTGCGACCCTTAAGGTCCACACGGTCAACTTCCCAGTAATATCTAGATGAACATCAACAACATTAAATACAATAATAATTTTGAAAATACTAATACTTTAAGTAATAACAATGAGAGGTATTCGTAGCAGTAACAGGAATGAGTTAATATTAATCATATCGTCTACGGGAGGGTCCATTGATTACGTAAGGTTTTTGGTCGATGAGGACAGATTGAATATTCACGCGGATCAATCGGTGGGGGCCATTTTGGTCTTGAAAAATTTTGTATATGCAGTCGAAAATAGGTTCAATTGCATGTAAAAAGTAAAATGCATTACAAATGATGATGGTTATTGAAATTTTACGATTACTAAAGAATGAATCTACTTAAAACTACAATTTTTTATTCAAAAACTGATAAGATAGTATGAATTTTATAAACTGGTATCACTGTGCTGTGCAAATCAGGTTAAAAAAGTATTTTTTATGAAAAAACTATAATTTTTCGCATTTTATTCTATTAAATTAAAAAAACGGCTGAAACGAATTTTTATAATGTTAAAAAGTTCACAAAGATGTTAATATACGTCAATTGACACCTCAATGATGCAAATAATATATCTGGTTCGTGAGATATAGTGAATGATAAAAATGACCTTGAAAATCATCATGACTTTTTATGATTTTTTATTTTTAATCTAATTTTTTACGTAATCATGAGAAAAAAATTTGAAATTCTTTTATAAAAAAACTGTTTGGAGTATATAAATTATATGAACAATAATTACTTGAACTTAAAAATAAAGTAAAAAATTTATTGTTTTCGAAAAAAACAATTTTTTGCACTTTTTTTTAAAAAAATAAAAAACGGCTCCAAGATTTTTTTAAAAACTTGATGGAATAACATAAATATTAATCCGCGTCGATTGACACCTTTTTCAAAGAAATCGTATGTTTGGTTTGCGAGATATAGTGCATGGCAGAAATGACCTTCAAAGGGGCTAAACAACAAACCCCCCGACCGAAGTGTCCCAAAAGCGAATCAGCACTAAAGATTGCAAAGACGCTTTGATTGACACCTTAACAAAGTCGATACGACTTTGTTTACGTGAGTTATGCTCGTAGAAAGAAGTGTCCACGAACGTACGTACACACACACACACAAACATCTCCCTTTCTAAAAACACTTTATATATACGCTATTGACCTCAAAACGTAAAGAAAAGTTGAAAATTTCAATTTCGATTTTCAAGTTAAAAATGATTGACAGGCATCATGATCTTCAAGGTCATTTCTGTTATGCGTTATATCCCGCGAATCAAACATATGATTTGCATTGCTTGAAGTGTCAATCGACGCGTATTAACATTTTTGTGAATCTATCAAATTTTGAAATAAAATAGTTGGAGCCATTTTTTAATTTAAGAAAAAAAAAGTGCAAAACATTAGGTTTTTTTTATAAACAATAAATGTTTAAACTGATTTACGGAAGACAGTATTCAATTCTTATAAAATTTATATACTTTAAACAGTGCTTGTAAAAATAATTTCAAAACTTTTTCTCTTGATCATAAAAAAAATTAAATAAAAAATAAAATATCATTAACAGTCATCATGATCTTCAAGGTCATTTCTTCCATTCACTATATCCCACGAACCAGATATAAAATTGGTATCATTAAGGGGTCAATCGACGTGTTTTAACATATTATTGATTATTTTAACATTATAAAAATCCGTTTCAGCGTTTTTTTTTTAATTTAATAGAAGAAAATGCGAAAACTTAGGATTTTTTCATAAAAAATATTTTATTAACCTGATTTGCACAACACAGTAATAAATGTTTATAAAATTTAAACATTCCTATCAGTTTTTGAAGAGAAACCAGCAAAACTTTCCTGATGATTCTGAAAAAAAATCAATTAAAAATAAAAAGTCATTCAAAGTTACCATATGAAAAGGGTTCTTCCGAATGATATTACCTTATATCTTTTATTCTAAAGACTTTGGTTAGCGCAAATGTTGAAGAGCGGTCAATAATCGATCTGTATACTTACTTTGAAGACTTGAACATTATGAGATACCAAAAACTAACAGAGAAGACTGCCGAGAACTGATTACTATCAAATCCAATCTCAAACGGTATTTTCTAAGGCTAACTCAAAATTTGAGAACTTTTCATGGAACTCCCATTCATTTCCAACGGTGCAAAATCATATTGTTATGTTCGCCTTTTTGGATTACAAATAATAAACGTAATTTTCTAGTTCATGTCCTCAAAATACGTGCTGAAGAAAAATAATGCATTTGAAAGTCTATATGACCGCAAACGGAAATTTTCGCGGAGAGCTATTTTACGCTATTTAAGAGGACAAAGTTCTGCAGTAACTGGGCAATATTCTTATGAACCACTTTCTACTAAGTGATTACACATCCTGACTGCGTAAGTACTACTAACTGTGAAATATAGCATACCAACTTAAAAATCACCATGTGCAAACCGTTTCTTACTTATGAATAAACGTTCTTCTGGAGTAAAGTTTTACATACATCAAACTAAAGTGCCAAAAGTGTTTAAAGTCCGTTGCTTTGTTTACCAGAAGGCAGGAAAATTATTTTAATAGCTAGACATTTACCAAACCCCGATTGCCAAGCACCGCATCCTTGCCATGGCCACCAGGCGACTTCTTCGCAGAATGTTCAGTGCTCGCTAGACCCTAAATTACTTTTAATAGGCTCCATTGAGCTCTTCACGTTTGGCGTGGGTCCTTTGACGTGCCCAGAAATTATTTCCAGGAGATGGTTGCCAAGCCAGGCGTTCGCATGGGTGCAATACAAAAATATTTGCTGTGTTTATTTATAGTTAGTGCCCTTCGAAAATAATTGCTCTATCTTTTTCGTAGTTGAGGCAGCTCAAAATAAATGAGTGAGATTTGGAAATGCCTAGTTTTCGTTAGAAATCGTTCTAACGAGCAGCTTGTTGCTAGTTCGTGGCGTCATTTGATGATGACCTGGTCTTCTAGGCGGGAAAAGTTAAATTAAGATAACGACAAACTATTGTCGACTACCGTTACCACCTATGCAATCATATATCATCCGGAAAGCTATAAATGATAAGGGTGTGCTTTTATATGAACATTTAGGATCATATAATAGACTGAGTTTATCTTTCTTCATGAGCACTTCAATCAGATAAATGCTGCATAGGAAGCAAATCATTCAAAAGCAAATTTTATGACATGAAAGAAGCACTTTATCGATAAGGGCGCTGCTTGGATAAAGGAACTTTCTTTGTTTTATGTGTTTTATGAACTGAGACTCAAAGATTTTGCATGTGATTGAGTAGTTGAATAGAAATGTTTATCGCTTTGAAAATATCGATTTGCTGCAATATTGGTAGTAAAATTTAAATGTTGCGTTCAATATTTTGAATCAGGAGCAACTTAGGAGATTAGTCTAAAAGCAAAACATCTCAAAGTGATTTGCTTTTTGTATTTACGAGGTGTGATCAAAACGAAAGGTGAATTTTTATTTTTATCAAACAACATTTATTTATTCATCAATATTTATGTTGTCCCCTTCAATGTAATCTCCTTTAGATTGCAAAACCTTGTGCCAGCGGTTTCCTATTCCTCGAATCACTTATTGTCATATTCTTGACTTCTTCAAGTATTGCAGTCTTTATCTCCTCAATCGTTACAAATCTACGTTTTTTCATGGGCTTCTTCAGCTTCTAGAAGAGGAAAAAATCACAGTAAACCAAAACCGGTGAATATGGATGCTGAGGCAAGCAGCGATGTAAAAGCAGGTGCATTATCGTGATGCAAAATCTATGAATTGTTTACCTACGATTCCGGGCGTTTTTTTCGTATTGCTTCACGAAAACGACGCATACCTTCAAAGTTATCTTTCCTATGTAATAAGAACTCCTGATTCACTACGTCATAAGAATTAAAGAAAACAGTGGGCAAAACCTTGACATTTTATGGAACTAGGCGTACTTTTTTTCGGTCTTGACTCTTTTGTGGACTTGTGGGACGATTGGGCTTGGGTTTCATCGTCATATCCATATACCCATGATTCATCACCAGTTATGACCCTTTTGAGCAAATCAGGATCATCATTGACGTCATTCAACAGCTCTTGAGCGATGCTTATGCGATGGTTTTTCTGGTGAAAATTATGCAGTTTCAGAACAAACTTCGCTTACACATGTCTCCTGCCCAACACATCCGTCAAAGCTGCTTGGTTTGAACCAAACAAGATGCCGACATCATCAGCAACTTTAATGGTTATTCAACGATTCTTTAACACTTTTTTCTTCACTTGTTCGACTTTTTCATCAGTTGTTAATGTGGTTGGGCATCTAAGAGGAGCTTCATCATTAGCATCTTCTCGGCCTTCTTGGAAGAACTTATACCACTTATAAACATTTTTTTACTCAGAATACATTCACCGTATGCCATTGTCAACATTTAAAGTGTTTTGGAGTACTTAATCTCATTTTTTACAGAAAATTCGATGCAACCTCTTTGATCCATTTTTTTCGACAGCAGAAAATCGCCGAAAACGCAAAATACAAAAATGTTATATAACTAAAACTGTGAGCATATATTTATAACGAAAGTACCAACATAAGAAGAAGAAGAAATGGAAATCAACGGTAAACGGTTTCAAAATTCACATTACTTTCTGGGCGCACCTCGTACATATAATCACTTACAGTGCTGTGCAAAACTTAAGCAACTCACTACATGCCGGATGAAAGAGAAAATTGCAATCAAAATATAAAGATTTTTTTCCTTTTTTGTTTTTAATTTACACGTTAGCATGTTGCTTAAAGCTCTGCAATAAAAAAAGTATTTTAACTGTTCTATAAAAAAATACACCAACAAAAAGGCTGTGCAAAATCTAAGCAACTTTCAAAACGCAGCTACGATTCCCAATCAGAACAAATGATAACGGGGTTTTCCCGATATTTTTGTTTTTTCTGATACTCGTGTCAATTAGATCAGTAAAGATCGTTTTCCCTTTGGGTTTAGTTGTGTCTAAAAAAATAAAATTGAAAATGCAGCGTTATCAATACGATAATAAATTTAAATCAAATGTAATTTCGCTATATTATTCCGGAAAAACGCAAATAGAGATTGCCAAGTCGTTAAATATAAACAAATCTTTAATTTCAAAATGGATTACGAAATATAAAAACACGGGTAGGGTGAAAAGTGTACATTTTGGTGAAAAGCCGCGTAAAACTACCATTAGAGATGGCTTACGAATTAAAATATGATAAAAATAAAACCGTTTATCTTGTCATAAGAAGTTGTGAAAGAGCTAGGCTTAAATGTCAACTCAAGCACTGTTCGCAAACGGCCAATTGAAGTCAATCTTAAAAGCTATATAGCTTTAAAAAACCATTGCTCACAAAAAAACATGCAAGGAAAAGGTAAACTGCTCGAACAACACTTTTAAACAGTATTATTTTACTAGTTATATCGTTTTATATATCATTTAGGCTTGAATTTGCTAAAAACTATTTGACTGGTCAGTTGCTAAATGGAAGACCGTTTTATTTAGCGACGAATCCAAGTTCAACCTCTTCAATTCTGATGACTTATTCCGTGTGAGGCGTGAGAAGGGACCACAACTATATCCACACTTCTGTAGGAAAACGGTGAAATATGGGGGAGGAAGCGTCATGGTCTGGACATGTTTCTCAGCATTAGGTATTGGTCCCTTTCATAGAATAACAGAAATTATGGACGGATTCATGTATAAGGACATCTTAGAATCTAGAAAGTTACCTTATGCAGAGTGTAATATGCCACTTCGATGGGTGTTTCAACATGATAATGACCCGAAACACACATCGAAGTTGGTTAAAGAATGGCTTAGCTCTAAAAGTATTCAAGTTCTTGATTGACCGGCACAATCGCCCGACTTGAATCCTATAGAAAACTTGTACGGTATATTGAAACGGCGTATGGGAACAGTACAGTTTGCAAACAAGGACCAATTGTTTACAAACCTTAAAGACGAATGGGAAAAATTGACATATCAATTTTAAATAATTTAGTTGAATCAATACCTCGCAGATGTGCCGCTGTTATAAAAAATAACGGCTATTACACGAAATATTAATAAAAGTAGCTTAGATTTTGCACAGCCTTTTTGTAGGTGTATTTTTTTAAAGAACAGTTAAAATACTGATGTACTTTTTTTTATTGTAGAGCTTTAAGCAACATGCTAACAGAAAAGGGAAAAAAATCTTTATATTTTGATTGCAATTTTCCCTTTTGTTCCGACATGTAGTAAGTTGCTTAAGTTTTGCACAGCACTGTAAGTGCAAATACATATCTATAGAAATTTTCCTGGTTCTACTTCATTATTGGCGTTAAATCATGTGAAGAATAATAGGCATGCATAATTTTTTTCAACAAAAGAGTTTTTGAATTGCTGTGTATGCTGATTTTTGAATTAGGAATAATATGAAAATAATAATTAATAATAATCTTATTCATTATAAAAAGAATTTTTTTGTGATTTTTACTCGCATATTATATGGCATTCTAATATGTTTTGATATTTTGTTTAATAGAAACTCTGTAAAACATGTCATCTTTTGAAGTATTGATTACCAAAGTGCAAACTATTTTTTTTGTAATTTTTCTATTTAATAAGAAATGGCTGAAGAAAATTCAATAAAAATTTAATAAATTATATAAAAAACACTTCATTCCGATTGATTCCGCAAAAAATTGAATACGATGGTTCCTTAGCGAGATATTGTGTGGGAAAAAACCTTGGCGTGTTAAAAGACTAAAAACTAAATGATCAAAGCTGATCCAAATCTTATTAGCCCATAATTTTGTTGGGACGATTCGATTGGTACCTCAACAATGTCAGTGCATCTTTTTCTTCGTGACATATCGTTTAGCAAAGAAATGGGCACGGTCACTATGTACTTTTTTCCAAACATATTTACAAAATACTGCAAAATACGTGAGAATTTGGATTTTGCTTTTTCAGATCAATGGTAAAGATTTCGATAAAAACGAAGAAAATACTACTTCTTTTCTTCACTTGGTATGGTTGAAAATCGATTAAATTGCGGGAATAACAAAATGATAATATATGCAGTTTTTAAATCAGGTTGTCCAATCATCCTGAAATTTTCTTCCGAAAAGTTAATCAATGAAGAACAACTTGCAAGTCCTGTGCCTGAACGTTTCCAATATGCCTTCGTTTTATTTCCCCCGCATTGACAAAATTTCACTAACAAATGTTTTACGTTGAAAAACAGCCATCGTAAATAATCTTGTCCGGAAAGTATTCAAGGATATCAAATAGGAGCACTCAATGGCTTTATACTTTTCAATCACCGTCTGAACCAGCATTGAATTTCAGTCAGGCCTATTTATCCTTTAATCTGCATGCCAGATCTTCATTATTCCCAGGCTGGCATTTGCATTTCAAGAAAAATGCTCCTTTGCAGACGCTCCTCGCCCGGTCGGGAACCTGCTGTGCAAGTTGTGCCGTCAAACTTTTCATCTCAACTCGCTTTCCAGCCTTCGCGTATCAAACAACTTCATTGCGGCCGTTCACGAGCGAGTTTGTTGACATGTTATCCTTATCTTTGCCGATGTCTGCCAGCTTTGGAAAGCCATCGTTTGCAATGCAAAGTACATTCTTACACCCACGACTTTCTAATTCCTCATGTTATTCGCCTGGCGATAGGGAAATGTGGCCTGAATCTACGACAACGACGCTGTAACCGAGCTCCCGCAAGGATTTAAAGTCTTGGTTAAAGTTTTTATTAAAATGCAAATGTTATTATCATTTTTGCAAAGTTCATGTTTGCATTTGCATTTCAAATGCTCGGCAATTGAATTAATCTCGAGTTGCGAGGGCTTTGTGGCTGTGCTTCAAAGAAAACAGATGAAATAAATTTATAGCTGCAAATCGCAAAAAATTTAGGCCCAGGCTCTAGTATTCATAAGTTTTCAGTGTCCTTAATTGAGGACGTTTTCATGCTCCAACTTTTACTTCAGTTTTTAACATTTTCTCGAACAAGTTCTCCCAGTCCTAGCAAAATTAATTATTTATTGAGCACCGCTGAAACTTTTAACATTATGCAATACTTGATGGCGTTTACGTCAATTGGGAAGCTATCGCTTCGAATACAGTAGCACTGTCCCAATTTACGTCGAGATGAGTTCTGCAAAATCACTTCTCATATCGAAAATACGTAAATCGAAAACAAATCAGAGAAGTATTTAACAAACATGTAACATTTTGTAATATTTTCAAAGACACCCCCTCCCTTTGCTACGTACCAAATTCATCGTACACCCCTCAGACTTTTAAATATTTTGATAACAAAATATTAAACATGTAAACACTTTTAACCGAAAATCCTTTTTATTTTCTATTTATTATTAAGAAAATTATTTTAACTGATTAAATTAATTTCACCAACCAAGTAAATTTAAAAAGTTTTTCAATACAGTTTCTTTGTGTGAATGTTTGTACGTACGTACGTTCGTCGACAGTTTTCACTAAGAACACAACTCACGTAAAAAAGTTACATCGACTTCGTGTTAATTGAAGTGATGAGATTTTGGAAAATGTCGGTTAGGTGGTTTTTTTGGTTTAACTTCTTCAAATCATTTCAGTCATGCACGATATCTCACGAACAAATCATTGCGTTTGCATGTTTAAGGTGTCAATCGAAGCGTATTAGCTTTCGTATGGGCTTTCAAATTTTTTTTGAAATGTTGAGCCGTTTTTTTTAATTTAAAAAAAATTGCAAAAATTGATCGATTGAATATTCACGCGGATGTTTCGAAGGGAGGACAAGTTGCAAAGCATTTTTCATGTCATTTTTAACTTCCCAGTATATGGGAAGTTCTTGTAACCGCCTCGAAAATCGAAATTGAAATTTTCAACTTTTCTTTACGTTTTGAGGTCTATAGAGTATATATAAAGTGTTTTTAGAAAGAAGTATGTATGTATGTGTGTGTGTGTGTGTGTGTATGTACGTACGTACGTACGTACGTGCGTTCGCAGGCAGTTTTTCTACGAGCAGAACTCACGTAAACAAAGTCGTATCGACTTCGTTGAGGTGTCAATCGAAGCGTATTTACAATCTTAAGAGTTGATTAGTTTTTGGGACACTTCGGTCGGGGGGGTTTGCTGTTTTCACCCCTTGGAGGTCAACCATGTTATGCGCTATATCTCACGAACCAAACATGAGATTTTCATCATTAAGGTGGCAATCGACGGGTATTAACATTTTTATGAATCTATCAAAATTTTAAAAAAATCGTTTGATCCGTTTTTTAATTTTTTGAAAAAAAGTGCCAAAAATTAGGGTTTTTTTTTCAAAAACACAAAAGTTTTAGCCTGATTTTCAAACCTAAGTAATCAATGTTTATATAATTTATATACACACAAGAACTATTTGGTTCTTGTGAAAAAATTAGCAAAATTTTTTTTCATGTTTACAAAAAAAAAATTAAATAAAAAATAAAAAATCATTAAACGTTCAAGGTCATTTACGTCATTCATTATATCTCGAGAACCAAATATA
Source organism: Oxycera nigricornis (assembly GCA_963942545.1). Lineage (NCBI taxonomy): Eukaryota > Metazoa > Arthropoda > Insecta > Diptera > Stratiomyidae > Oxycera > Oxycera nigricornis. Next base: position 84,061,135 of record OZ012660.1, read on the forward strand.
ATCTTTCCATCATTAAGGTGTCAATCGACGCGTATCAACATCTTTATGATGTTTTTATATTTTAAAAAAATTGTTAAAGCGTTGTTTACGATTTATTAAATTTTTTTTAGAAAAGTAGTGTTTTTTTCATAAAAAATTCCATTTTTAACCTGATTTGCACATCGTAATAATAAATGTTTATAGAACTTATAAACTTTTATCAATTTTTGTAGAGAAACCAGCAAAAACTTTTCTCATGATTAAAAAAAAATTAAATTAAAAATAAAAAATCATTCAAAGTCACCATGTAAAAACGGTTCATTTGAATCATTATACCTTAAATCTCTCATTCTAAAGACATTGTTGTAAAGTCAATCAAAGTTTATTAATATTTGCAAAATTTGAGCAGATTTTCAATAGTCTTCACAGCACCATGTTTAACTTTAATGAAAAAAACTGCTTTGTAACCTGTCCCCCCTCCGATTGATCCGCGTGAATAATCAATCAAACCAATGCACCAAAATCCTTACGTAATCAATTGACGCTCCCGTAGATGTTACGATTAATATTAAATCATTCCAATAATTTTTATGAGAGGTACATTTTTATTATTTGAAGTAATATTATTTCCATAACTTTTATTGTGTTTAATATTTTTAATATCTATGTAGATATTACTGGGAAGTTGACCGTGTGGACCTCATGGGTCGCACCTCACGGCTTGTTTATTTTCATATTGACGCTTGAAAGACAAAAGAGCGCTATAGGAAACGAATGCAGTTTTTGTTACTACGCCGACTGAAGAGATTTAATCGTGCCATGTCCATTTTGAATAGTTGCGTTCAAAAATTTTAATGGCATATTCATTCAAATCGTATTTTTTCACGATTTTACATCAATGGGATTAATAATTAATTTTTATCATCTGTTGGTTTTGAAAAATATTGAATATGCAGTCAAAAACAGATTCAACTGCATGTAAAAAGTAAAATGTATTACACATGATGATGTAGGAAATAATTGAAATCCTACGATTACGAAAGAACAAAACTACTAAAAACTACAATTTTACATTTGAGGAAAGCTTTTTAAAGCATATGATCTTGCAAAGTATTGACTACCAAATATTTTACTATTCAAAGCGTTGATTACCACAAATGCAAATTTGGTTGAAATTTTGTTGGTTTTCAAAATTCAAGCAGTTTTTTTATAAAAATTAAAACACTGTAAAAACTATTGCAAATCTGCTCGAATTATGCAAATATTATCAAACTGTGATTGAATCTACAACAATTTTCTTACATTGAAAGAAATAAAGTGATACCATTCGTATGAACCCTCTTTACATTTTACTTTACTTTGAATGATTTTTTATTTTTTATTTACTTTTTCTCATAATCATGGAATATGGTTTTGCTGGTTGCTCTTCAAAAACTGATAAGAATATATAAATTTTATAAACATTTATTACTGTGCTGTGCAAATCAGGTTAAAAAAAAAATTATGAGAGAAACCTAATTTTCTGTATTTGCTTCTATTAAATTAAAAAACGGCTTAAACGATTTTTTTATAATGAATGCATCACAAAAATGTTGATACAAGTCTACTATAACCTTAATGATGAAAATATTATATCTGGTTCATGAGTTATAGTGAATGACAGAAATGACCTTGAAGGTCATGATAACTGTTAATGATTTTTAATTTTTAATATTTTTTTTGTAATCATGAGCAAAAGTTTTGATGATGTTTTTACAAACACTGTTTGATGTTTATAAGTTTTATAAACATTGATTACTATGCTCTGCAAATCAGGTTAAAAATTATTGTTTATGAAAAAAACTTAATTTTTGCCCTTATTTTTGTTAAATTGAAGAACGGTTCCAATTCCATTTTTAACTTCCCAGTATATGGGAAGTTCTTGTAATCGCCTCGAAAATCGAAATTGAAATTTTCAACATTTCTTTACGTTTTGAGGTATATAGTGTAAGACCCATGTAAATTCTCATCCCAAAACCAATAAAATATCCTAAAATATCCGTATTGAGTGTAGCGTAGAATCCTTGTAAACGCATATGTAGTGCCCATATCCTGAAGATTTATTCGTAGAAAATAGATAAGAAGCCGGCTCGCTACTTTGTCCTCGATGCCAAGATAGCGGACCGGTTTTGCATGTTATTGCACACCCCATGTTGCGCACATATGCGACAAATGTAGCATTTGCCTGATCTTCGCGGGTGATCCTTGTAGCTAGGATCGGCGCGTCATTATCAGTGCATAGTTATTAGTGAAAAGTAGTGCAAGTTGAGTGTGGACGAGGAACCAAAGAAAAGAGCGAGTTGTTGGCGCCTTGTGCGTTCTCCCCTGGCGTCAGCGTATTCGTGGGTTCCGTCTCGTCTTGCGTGTTCTCCCCTGACGAGGACTCGGCTCCTCTATAAAGTTTGGATCCGGAAATAGAACACTCAAATTGAAGAGTGTATCGGAAGAATACCGGGCAGTTGAGTGTAGCGATTTTTAGTAGTGGCGTCAACGACTTAATCGTTGTATGAATATTCGACCATTGCACTAACAACGTGTTGCTTCTTTTATTTGTTTACAGACTCGGCAGTTCATCAACAGCGACCTGCGGACACTCGACATCCTGTCAACGCCAGTGTGTTCATGTATTTTGACACATTATATTATATTTAATTCGTAATAAAAATATTTTTGTCTTACAATAGAGTATATATAAAGAGTTTTTAGAAAGGGAGATGTATGTGTGTGTGTGTGTACGTACGTACGTACGTTCGTGGACACTTTTTTCTACGAGCATAACTCACTTAAACAAAGTCGTATCGACTTCGTGTCAATCGAAGCGTCTTTGCAATCTTAAGAGCTGATTAGTTTTTGGGATACTTTGGTCGGGGGGGTTTGCTGTTTTGACCCTTTGAAGGTCATTTCTGTCATGCATTATATCTCGCGAACCAAACATACGATTTGCATGATTGAGATGTCAATCGACGTGTATTAAAATTTGTGTGAATCTATCAAATTTTCAAAAAAATCATTGGAGCCGTTTTTTAATTTAAGAAAAAAAAGTGCAAAAATTAGGGTTTTTTTTATAAACAATAAATTTTCAACCTGATTTTCAAAACACAGTATTCAATTTTTATAAAATTTATACATTTCAAGTAATGTTTGTAAAAACAACATCAAAACTTTTTCTCATGATTACGTAAAAAATTAAATAAAAAATAAAAATTCATTAACAGGCATCATGATTTTCGAGGTCATTTCTGTCGTGCGTTATACATATTTCGCGAACCAAACATACGATTCGCATGGTTAAACTGTCAATCAACGCGTATTAACATTTGTGTGAACCTTTCAAATTTTAAAACAGATTTTGAAAAAAATCGTTGGAGCCGTTTTTTAATTTTTTAAAAAAAAGTGCAAAAAATTGTGATTTTTTTCAAAACAATAATTTTTTAACCTTATTGTCAAGTCCAAGTAATCAATCTTTATATAATTTATATACTTCAAACAGTTTTATTTTAAATGCCTTCAAATTTTTTTCTACTGACCACAAAAAAAATTAAATAAAAAATAAAAAATCATTAACAGTCATCATGATCTTCAAGGTCATTTCTGTCATGCGTTATATCTCGCGGATCAAACATAGCATTTGTATTATTAAGGTGTCACTGAACGCATATTAATATTTTTGTAAATCTGCCGCATTTTTAAAAAAAATCGTTGGAGCCGTTTTTTAATTTACGAAAAAAGGGCAAAAAATTAGGTTTTTTCATAAACAATAAATTTTTAACCTGATTTGCGAAATATAGTAGACAATGTTTTTAAACGTTACGTACTCCAAACAATGATTGTAGAAAAACCATCAAAACTTTTTCTCACGATAAAGTAAAAAATTAAATTAAAAATAAAAAATCATTAAAAGTCATCATGATTTTCAAGGTCATTTTTATCATTCACTATATCTCACGAACCAGATATAATATTTGCATCATTAAGGTGTCAGTTGACGTGTATTAAAATCTTTGTGAAGTTTTTAACATTATAAAAACTCGTTTCAGCCTTTTTTTAATTTAATAGAAGAAAATGCAAAAAAATATTTTTTAACCTGATTTGCACAGCACAGTAATAACTGTTTTTAAAATTTATACATTCTTATCAGGTTTTGAAGAGAAACCGGCAAAATTTTATTCCATGATTATGAAAAAAACTAAAATAAAAATAAAAAAATCATTCAAAGTTACCATGTAATGAGGGTTCATACGAATGCTATTACTTTATATCTTTTATTCTACAAAAATGTTGTAAATTCAATCAAAGTTTTAAAATATTGCATAATTTGAGCAGGTTTTTGATAGTTTTAATTGTCTTTTAATTAAAAAAAACCGCTTAAATTTTGAAAACCAACAAAAATTTTCAAGACCGAAAAGGCCCCCACCGATTGATCCGCGTGAATATTCAATCTGTCCGCATCGACCAAAAACCTTACGTAATCAATGGTCCCTTCCGTAGACGATTTGATTCATATTAATTCATTCCTGCTACTGCTATGAATACCTCTCATTGTTGTAATGTTGTTTATGTTTATATATATATTACTGGGAAGTTGACCGTGTGGACCTCAAGGGTCGCACCTTGCGGCTTGTTTTAAAAATGGATGTAATACGCGTCGATTGACACTTTGACGATGCAAATCCTAAGTTTTGTACACGAGATATAGTGAATGACAGAAATAGTCTTCAAGGGGTCAAAATAAATCCCCCACCCCGAGGTTTCCCAAAAACTAATCAGCTCTTAAGATTCCAACGACGCTTCGATTGACACCTCGACAAAGTCCATACGGCTTTGTTTACGTGAGTTATGCTCGTAAAAAAAACTGTCCGCGAAATTACGTACGTATATACACACACACATCCTTCTTCCTAAAAACACTTCGAATATACTCTAAAGACCTCAAAACATGATTTAGATTTTCGAGGCGATTACAAGAACTTTCCATTTTTTTCATGTCAATCAAAAAGTGTTAATATTTTAATTTTTTAATGATTTTTACAGTGCCGTTTTTTAGTTTAAATGAAAAAAACTGCCTAAAACTAAAAAAAATTTTAAGGGTTACAATTTTTGTAACAGCTCGCCGAGATGCCCAATAAGATAGTCAGGAGCTCTATGAAAAATGGAAGGAATTTTGTATGGCCCAGGTATAGCAGAGTAGAGATGTTTTTAAAAAAACTTGGTAAGAAAAGTAAACGTGATTTTCTCGAACTCATGTTTTTTAAGCTGGCGGACATGATTTGAAAAAATACTAAACCGAAAATCGAAATTGAAATTTTCAACTTTTCTTTACGTTTTGAGGTTTAGAGAGTATATATAAAGTGTTTTAAGAAAGAGAGATGTATGTGTGTGTGTACGTACGTACGTACGTTCGTGGACAGTTTTTTTACGAGCATAACTCACGTAAACAAAGTCTTACCAGCTTCGTTGAGGTGTCAATGAGCCTTTGCAATCTTAAGAGCTGATTAGTTTTTGGAATACTTCGGTCGAGGGGGGGGGGTTATTGTTTTGCCCCTTTGAAGGTCACTTCTGTCATCCGTTATATCCCGTGAACCAAACATACGATTTGCATGATTAAGGTGTCAATCGACGTGTATTAACATTGTTGTGAATCTATCAAATTTTGGAGCCGTTTTTTAATTTAAGGAAAAAAGTGCAAAAAATTAGGGTTTTTTCATTAACAATAAATTTTTACCCTGATTTACGGAACACAGTAATCAATTTTTATAAAATTGATAAACTTCAAGCAGTGCTTGTAAAAACACCATCAAAACTTTTTCTCATGATAACAAGAAACATTAAATAAAAAATAAAAAATCTTTAACAGTCATCATGATCTTCAATGTCATTTCTTCCATTCACTATATCTCACGAACCAGATATAATATTTGCATCATTAAGGTGTCAATCGACGTGTATTTGCATCTTTATGATTATTTTAACATTATAAAGATCCGTTTCGGCGGTTTTTTAATTTATTAGAAAAAAATCAGAAAACTTAGAGTTTTTGCTTAAAAAAATTTTTTAACCTGATTTGCACAACACAGTAATAAATGTTTATAAAATTTATACATTCCTATCAGTTTTTGAAGAGAAACCAGCAAAACTTTTTTCATGATTCTGAAAAAAAATTCAATTAAAAATAAAAAATCATTCAAAGTTACCAGGTGAAAGGGGTTCTTCTTTCATTCTAAAGACTTTGTTGTAAATTCAATCAAAGTTTTAAAATGTTTGGATAATTTGAGCAGATTTTTAATAGTTTTTACAGTATTTTATTTGAAAAAAGCGGCTTAAATTTTAAACCATCAAAATTTCAATCAAATTTGCATTTGTGGTAATCAGTCATCACCCATCCACCAAAAGCCTTGCGTAATCAATGGATTCTCCCGATATCATTAATATTAACTAATTCCTTTTACTGCTATGAATACCTCTTATTATTATTATTTAAAGTAGTATTATTTTCAAAATTATTATTGTGTTTAATATTTTTAATGTTTATCTAGATATTACTGGGAAGTTGACCGTGTGGACCTCAAGAGTCGCACTTCGCGGCTTGTTGAGTTCAGTTATTGCAAGGATTCGTGAAATTTCAATTACGTCTTCTTCTAGCTTACGTAAGATTTTATGTGGCATCGAATTTACTGATACAATGATAGTCATTACTTTCCAAAATCAGATGCTTTTAAAAGTTCTCATCAAATTAAAATTCGTAGTTCTTAGTAGTTTGAGTAGTTAATTTTTGAGGGTTCGTAAGATTTCAAGTACTTCATCATCTTTTGTAATATTTTACACAGTTTACATATTATTAAAGATCGTTTATTTGCTGCACATTGAACGTTGTTTTTTCTCAATATTGACCGCCAACTCTAAAATGATTATTAGTCTTTACAATGTAAAATGGTTAAATTATACAGATTCAATGTATTTTTCAGCACCCGTGGAAATTCCGGTCGCAACCATCCAAAATGGCCACCATGCGATAAAATTTTGTTAGTAAATACAAAATTTGCATTGAATAATCTTGAAATCCAAATTTCGGCAACATTTTCGCTATCGTCCTTTTGTCTTTCAAACGTCGATATGAAAATAACCAGTTTCGTAAAAAGACCTGAAAAACTAACTCATTATTTCAAACGTTCCGTTATTAAAATCTATAGTATGTACATATTAAAATTTCAAAGAATAATGAATGTATTCACTTTTATAATTGATCCTTCCTCGTGTTTTTGGCAGCAGTTAAAAATAAATGAAACGATTGATAGACAAAGTATTCAAATATGAAGTATAGTCGAAAGTTTTATAAATGATCAGAAATTATTACAACTTTATGATCAGCAGTGTCAAATTTCAATTATTTATTTCAAAGTAGAGTTTTAATATAATGAAAATAAGGCAGGCGCTAGAACGAACAGACCCCCAAAATTTTTGGGAAAATTCGTCAAACGCTGTAGGAAAATATGTGGTTGGTTAAATGCAGAGATGCGCAAAACAGTGCTTCAAAAAGTGATGTGATGTTTATCACATCACTCGCTAAAGTAATATTACCAAAAAGCATTACGCATCACTTTGCATTACCCACTCAGTAACCTAGCCTAGTTCTTGTCAGACATTACAGTATTAGATCTGCGCCTACTGTGATGACGATGTATTATAATACGAGTATAGCATGTAATTGCAATGAAAGGAATCAGACGTACATACTTGGATACTTGTGTCATTTCCTTATATAGTATGGCGTATTATAATTTTGTTTGGATGGGTCGATGACTTGAGCTGAGTAACATAATATGAGATGATAAATATGTAATATTAAAATAAATGATAATTTGCCGAAAAAGTTTGTTATCCATACTTTATTCGTAGCTATATTATTATAAGTACATATGACTATATTATAATAAGCAGATAGGAAAGGTAAATACGAAAGAAAGAATTCATGATTGTTTGTTAATTGTTATCCTCTATTTATGACAAAGCACTGAACGGATTACATACCTATATCTAAGTGCCTCCCGTGGTCGTATTTAAATTAAATTCAGTGGAGTCGCAGGCAAAAGCTGTCTACGAGTAGGTAGTACTTACGAGTAAGTAATAGAAGTTAAAAAACTTTCCGTTAATATATTTATTCACTTCTAATTATTACAACTAATAAAAATCAATTGGGAAAGTTTTTTTGATTTAAGGCGAGTACGTCTTTCACTGAGAATTGCACCTGCTTTTGAAAACACTCTCTCACATGGAACTGAGGTTGCTTTAATATTCAGTCTCTTTAAAACGAATGAGTACAAAAGTGGATAAACTGCTTCTCTTGCTTTCCACCAAGCAAGTGGATCGTCTTTTCTCCTAATGATGGGTTCTTGAAGATACTTGTCGATTTCTACAATACCTGCTGCCGTTGTGTTTTGTGGTACCAGACGCGCAACATCGGCATCAAAATCGCTCCATATTGAAGATGAGGAAGATTGTCCTTGACTTGGTGATTGACGCTGACATTGTGCTAAACTTTCCGCTGGAATTGGAATGGCGGTGGCGGCGTTACAAATTTTATTTTTCAAAGCCGACAATGCGTTATCATAATTCCGGCTGTTACGGAAGCCTTTGGATTTGAACCTGGGATCTAGAATTGTAGCTTCAGAAAGGATCATATTGGTTTCAACATCATCGAATCTGCGTTTAAGCTCTGATTTTAAGTTAATTAGTAGTGTTTGTATAACTTCATTATTTTCTTCAACAACTACGCGTTCGATTTGGTTTATCATTAGTTTGCAGTAAACAATAACTTTCGAAGCTGAAGTATACTTTTCGCTACTAATATCCATCGTAACTTCATAAAAAAATTTTAGAATGGGTATTGCTTTCTCAATTATTACCCAGTCTTCGTTTAAAAGTGTCAAATCACTCCGCATCAATGCGATCGTAGCAATTACTGCATCTTTCATTACCACTACTCTCTGTAGCATATCATACGTGCTGTTCCATCGGGTCGAGACATCTTGTTTTAGTTTGAGCTCAGGCAGGTTCATTTGCGCCTGAATCTCTCGTAGTTTTTTAATTCCTTGAACACTGCGATGAAAATATCCCACGATCTCTTTCACTTTAGTAAGAGTTTTTTTGAGACCTTCAAATGTAAGGCTATTCTGCACGATCAAATTCACGTTATGAGCAAAGCACCCTAATGAACGCCAACCACCTAGGCGAACCGCACCTAGAATGTTAGGAGCGTTGTCGCTGACCACCACATATATTTGATTTTGAATTTTCCATTCTAAAAATTTTTCTTTAAGGAAATTACTCAAATTTTCACTGGTGTGTCTTTCTTGGTACTCAACACATCCTAACATCAAAGAGCACAGCTTACCCTCTTTGTCAATGAAATGAGCAGTTAGCGCAATATATCCGTCATTGGTTATTGATGTCCAGCCATCTGTAGTGATGCATACAGCTAAAGCTTGCTTAATTTTATTTTGAACAAATTCTAACTTTTTATTGTAAACTTTACTTAAAATACTTTCGGATAAGGTTTTCCTGGTGGGTAATGTATAGCCTGGGTTGAGTAACTCCACGAACTTGCGAAATTCCTCTTCATCCACCATCTTCAAGGGATGGTAACCTTTCGCAATCATTAACATCAATTGCGTATCTAATTGCTGCATTCTGCTGATTGGGAGATTTTTTTTTACAACAACATAATTCTCCATCGAGCTGTTCTTTTTATTTGCGACACTAACTACAACAGATGCTGATGTTGAAGGCGCAGTATTTGTAGTACCTGTAGCTGCAAATATACTCCTGGACCTGGATAGCTCTTGCACTTCTCTCTCGCTCAGTCGCTCATTCTCAATCACGCTATCGTGTCTCTGCATTGTAATATTTATTGTAGGATGTTTTGTTTTTAAGTGTCTTCTCAAGCTACCTATTGAACTGGACGATATTGCGATTATTTGTGAACAATATATACACTTGGCTCGTTTTGAATCTGGTTCATTCTCCGTGAAATGGCTCCACAACGGGCTTAATTTTCTTTTCGGTGGCATTTAAAACAAATAAAAACGCTAATCCACCTAATATTATCGAATTTCAAAGTTAACAAACTTAAAAACCAAAATTATAACTACTTACTCTGAGAACAATAATGAATGCGTCAAAACAATTAGTCAACTGTCGCTAAAATAACAAAATAGACCTTTCACTTTGAACTGATTTAGAAAACAGAGAAAAAAGAACCTTATTTGTATAACGTGATGGTGATACTTACAAATGAAGTGATTATCTGCGAAGGCGTGTAACGCGCTCAACCATCTCGTGGGCACATGCATTACGCATTACAACCGTTTCTTTCGTTTAGTTTGTGTCATTTCGCCGCCGCTTCGCGCACTTGCGCGGAATGCGGATCGACGGAGTGAAGTAATGCGTGATACTCGCCATGCTCGCGTAATGGGTGATGAAGCATTACGTGGCAAGGTTATATTACTCGGGTGATATTATAGCCATTACTTACACATCTCTAGTTAAATGCGTTTACGGAAGCAGTAATCTGCATTTGATGATGGAATAAAACGGCATGTCTCAAATGTTTCCTGAAATCGATTTGTCGTTGATATTGTTTCATGTGGGGATAATGAAGCGGTTGCACCAAACGTGGAGCGGAAAGGTTGTTGACTAATCACCTTCCCAACGCCGAGTATCTCACGCCAATTTCAGTCATCATTAGCAGAAATCTGAGCTGGCTAACTTATCTGCATGTGCGAATCGGTGCTAGTGTTCGCGCAATTTAGATTGTTCCAAAATGTTGCTAGGCTGCAACGTTTCGCTACCATTTTCCGGGCGATTCACATTCTTATATGTAAGTAAATTGCAGCCCCAAATCCAAGCCTCACACAATTCTTAATTGTTGCTAAATTATTGAATTGGCAAGCAACTTATGGATGTAAAACAATTGTCGTTTAATGCAAATTGCGCGCGGCCTCGCCAAGGACAACGAATCGTTTAAGTGGCCGGTAATGCGAATGTTAACAGTTGGGCGACGTGTAAAGTCGTCAAACGAACGGAGCGATTTGCATTCTAGCTGCGCCCGTGGTACCACTAATCGATCATTAATCCGAATGGCTCGTTGAATTGATTGACTTCTGACCGGCGACGTTACTTCTGTTCAAACAATTTTCATTCTCTATTTACATTTGGCAAACGACAACAGCATTCACCGGGGATGGCTAGAGCGGAGGCAGACGCCGGGAAATTGCCGCGTAATCAGCATGCAAATTGTCGGATCGCTTATTTTTGATTGCCCCCAAGACGACAAACAATTTAAGATGAATCCACTTCAAAATGAACTCCGTGCGAATGTTTGTACTATATATTATTTAAACGTTTTATTTTTCTTCACATTTCGTTTGTTTGCTTCAAAGCCTGCAATCAATTTATAAGCTTGTACTTAATCGATTTTTATGAAACTTTGCACACGTATTTCGTTCCGACAACAATAGAACAAAATGATGGTAATTTAATAGTTTTTAGGATATTAATTATAATAACAAATATACATCTAATAAAAAGTTACTGGGCGCATTTTTGAATTACTCCAATTTCGGTGTTACTATACTAATTAAGAAGTTTTCTTAATGGCTTCGAACTGAACTTTTGATAAACGTACAAAAGTAGGCGCATTTTATTGAATTTGTTGGTCTTGATTCAAATATTTTGTTTGTCGGAAGTAAAACCAAGCAGAATTTATTATGTAGTAACAAAATTATGAATATAAAAATATGCGCTCGTTTCGCGCACGCCGGCGTAGAAGAGATGGTTTTCACTTTAGTCCTTTAAGCGCCACGATGTTGAAGTGGGTTGTTTTTGAACTATTCCAGTGCTGCCTGAATGTGTTCAATGCTGCACGTAGGACTGCCGGATGCACCTGTTGCTATGAAAACATTTAAAGCTCCATATATGCCTAATTTTTTTTAATTTCGATGAGTAGCGATGGGTAACATAGTGCTGCTTCATAATACAGTCCTGACGCCAGATCTTGATGCCACTTTTATCAACACCTTTTAAAATATTAACTGAAACACAGCTGACTATAATCCAAAACCTTTATAACAAAGTAAGTGTTGATACTAAGTAGTACAGCACACATGAAACGGAGTCAGTGCCTTATTGTTATATCCATACCTAGGAAGATTTCCATATTCGGAATATTGGGGCACACAATGTGTGCCTTGATTCATGGGTAAAATATGTCACTGTTGTTATTTTATAGTTAGTCCAGTCAAATGGCCGTGCATTTTGCGCTGGCAGTCAAATTTTTATTGCAATGTGTGGGCAATGGTATAGTTAGTTTAAGTTCAAGTTTCTGGGGTCGCAGCCTCAATCCTCTGGGCCCTTCGTTCAAGCACGAGTCAGTACTAACAAGCCGCGAAGTGCGACCCTTGAGGTCCACACGGTCAACTTCCCAGTAATATCTAGATAAACATTAAAAATATTAAACACAATAATAATTTTGAAAATAATATGTACTACTTTAAATAATAATAATGAAAGGTATTCATAGCAGTAACAGGAATGAGTTAATATTAATCAGAATCAGTAAATTTTTTTGCTGGTTTCTCTTCAAAAGCTGATAGGAATACGTTTTGAGGTCTATAGAATATATATTAAGTGTTTTTAGAAAGAAAGATGTATGTGTGTGTGTGTATGTACGTTCGTGGAAACTTTTTTCTACGAGCGAAACTCACGTAAACAAAGTCTTATCGACTTCGAAGCGTATTTGCAATCATGAGAGCTGATTAGTTTTTGAGAAGCTTCGGTCGGGGGCTTTGCTGTTTTGCCCGTTTGAAGGTCATTTCTGTCATGCGTTATATCTCGCGAACCCAACGTACGATTTCGTCGAACAAGGTGTCAATCGACGCGTATTGACATTTACGTAATTCTGTCAGGTTTGTAAAAAAATCCTTTGAGCCGTTTTTTAATTTTTTGAAAAAAAGTGCAAAAAATTGGGGTTTTTTCAAACACAATAAATTTTCAACCTTATTTTCAAGTCCAAGTATATAATTTTTATACTGCAAACAGTTTTTTTTAAATATCATCAAATTTTTTTCTCATGTTAAAAAAAAAATCAAATAAAAAATAAAAAATTATTAACAGTCATCATGATCTTCATGGTCATTTCTGTCATGCGTTATATATCGTGAACCAAACATACGATTTGCATCGTTTACGTGTTAATTTACGCGTATTAACATTTTTGTGAATTTGTCGAATTTTTATTTAAGAAAAAAAAGTGCAAAAAATTAGGTTTTTTTTATAAACAATAATTTTTTAACTTGATTTGCGAAATATAGTAATAAAATTTATATATTCCAAACAATGTTTGTAGAAATACCATCAAAACTTTTTCTCATGATAACGTAAAAAATTAAATTAAAAATAAAAAATCATTAAAAGTCATCATGATTTTCAAGGTCAATTTTTATCATTCACTATATCTCACGAACCAGATATAATATTTGCATCATTATGGTGTCACTTGACATTTATGAACATCTTCGTGAAGTTTTTAACATAGTAAAAATTTGTTGCAGCCGTTTTTTTAATTGAGAAATAGAAGAAAATGCAAAAAATTATGGTTTTTTTCATAAAAAATATTTTTTTAACTTGATTTGCACAGCACAGTGATACCAATTTAAAAAATTTATACACTCTTCGTTTTTGAAGAGAAACCAGCAAAATTTTCCATGATTATAAAAAAAAATGAAAAATAAAAAAATCATTCAAAGTTACCATGTAAAGGGGGTTTATACGAGTGCTATTACTTTATATCTTTTATTCTAAAAAAATTGTTGTAAATTCAATCAAAGTTTTAAGATATTTGCATAATTTGAGCAGATTTTTAATAGTTTTTATAGTCTTTTAATTAAAAAAACTGCTTAAATTTTTAAAACCAACAAAATTTCAATCAAATTTGCATTTGCGGTATCAACGCTTAGAATGGTAAAATGTTTTGTAGTCAATACTTTGCAAGATCATATGCTTTGAAAAGCTTTCATCGAATAAAAAATTGTAGTTTTTAGTAGATTCATTCTTTAGTAATGGTGAGATTTGAATAACCATCATCATTTGTAATACATTTTACTTTTTACATGCAATGAACTTATTTTTGACTGCATATACAAAATTTTCCAAGACCAAAAAGGCCCCCACCGATTGACCCGCGTGAATATTCAATCTGTCCTCATCGACCAAAAACCTTACGTAATCAATGGACCCTCCCGTAGACGATATGATTCATATTAACTCATTCCTGTTACTGCTATGAATACCTCTCATTGTTATTACTTAAAGTAGTATTATTTTCAAAATTATTATTGTGTTTAATGTTGTTGATGTTTACGTAGATATTACTGGGAAGTTGACCGTGTGGACCTCAAGGGTCGCACCTTGCGGATTGTTTTAATTTTTTGTTTAATGTTTCTTGTTATCATGAGAAAAAATTTGATGTTGCCTTTACAAGCACTGCTTGGAGTATATAAATTTTATAAAAATTGAATACTGTCTTTCGTAAATCAGGTTTTTCAAAATTTGATAGATTCACAAAAATGTTAATACGCGTCGAGTGACACCTTAACCATGCAAATCGTATGTTTGGTTCGCGAGATATAACGCATGGCAGAAATGACCTTCAAAGGGTCAAAACAACAAACACCAGACCGAAGTATCCCAAAAACTAATCAGCTCTTAAGATTGCAAAGACGCTTCGATTGACACCTCAACGAAGTCGATACAACTTTGTTTACGTGAGTTATGCTCGTAGAAAAAAGTGTCCACGAGCGTACAGACGTACGTACGTACGTACACACACACACACACACATCTCCCTTTCTAAAAACACTTTATATATACTCTATAGACCTTAAAACGTAAAGAAATGATGAAAATTTCTATTTCAATTTTCAAGGCGATTATAAAAACCCGTATACTGGGAAGTTAATAATTTTTATTCTTTATAAGATACAATTTTTTGAAAAATTTGTCTTTGTTTTTCTTTCAAGGCCTATGTAACCCCTTAAGCTAACCAGAGCATTGCCCACAAATTGCAATAAGAATTTGCCCGCCAGCCCAAAATGCACGGCTTACGTCAAAATTCGGACGATTTTATTGGACTAAGTCGCGGTTCAAAAGTTTTTAGAAATGCAATCAGTTTACAAGTGGGCATTCCTTGCAGACAATATTGTTGGATCAATAAATTTTTTGGCGCGGTTTGGTTGCATTTGATTTATTTTATAGTTTATTCGATATTGCTCTTAAAAATACATGCATTATTTTATTCTAAAGTTAGAAAAACTAAACATCAAAGTGGCTAGATTCATTTATTCCTTATTACCTGAATTATAATGTAACAAATCCAATAGTTCCTTGGTTTTCAATCGTTCTCGCTTTTCGTTGGCTAGTTGTTCTGCATGTGAACGTTTTCTTTCACAGGGAACAGAAGTGGCCATTAAGCAAGCAAAGATTTGATATCGCGGTACATTCTCGGATAAATGTGTTTTTTGTCGATGCTCCTCACCCCCACACCCCTATAAGAGGATCTTGAATGACCCATTGATTATCACTCCTAGCTAACATTGGCTTTTTTTATGTCCACCTCAGCTATCGCAGAAGTTATTATGTTATTTGGATTTCGATGCTTTTGGATCTTAAAGTCTTTATAGAGCACATCGTGAAATACATATCTCTTGAGAAATATCTATTAATGAGATATTTTCTACACTGAACGTACCTCTGATTAAAACTCTTTTGAACTCAATTGTGCGTGAATCCAAGAGTAAATATTTGTTCTCAAATTTTTACATGGTTCAAAATCGCAAGTACCCACTTTTATCCAACAATAACACTAATCACATATTAAAACTCTTCAATACTTAAAATTTCCCAAAAAGTGAAGCATCAAATCTTTCACTTGGCTTTAAATGAAATAAATACCTTGGTTTTAATACATGCTTTTATTCTCAAAAGTTAGGCGTAGACATGTAGTTATTGATATGAACAATCAATTTTTAAGGGGTGTCAAACAGTTAAGATCGTTTGCAATGCAAAAAAAAGCTTGCCTTTGAATTGCATTTCTTTGAGACCACATACTTATTTCGTTCCCTTCAGAGAGCAACAATCTGATCCTAGAGTGGAGGAAAAAATAAATTGAAGGCTTACCGAACTCAAATTGTTGCAAATAATGTGAAATAAATGGAGAACGATGATTAATGTGGGTCGAAGGTAAACTGATATCACTACTGCTAAGGAAAAGGTTCAAGGTGAAACCTAAGATAGGTTCCTGGTATACAAAAGTAGGCAAGGATTAAAGGATGGTAAATGTTTCGAAGAAAATGTAAAACTGTGGCACGCCAAAACGACCTACAGTCATCTGAAATATCCATTCGGAGCGGTTATGCTAAAAGTACTTGGTAACACACGCATGTTGTACGGGTGATAAGAAAGTCAAATTTATCTTGGAATCGACTTTCATGAAGTTGGATTCATGCCTGCCGGAAGTTTCAGAAGGATTGTGCGAATAGCTAAGGATATTCATATAAGTTTGGTGCCACGTGCAGAAATCTTGTGAATGTGGATAATAAAACTGAAGCTTGGGATCAACAGTAGCTCCTAAATCGTATAACTGATAGTATAGTCCTGAGGAACCTTTGAATGTAAAAAACCGGAAAACAGGAAATAAAAAGAAAGGTAGTTTTCAGTGTGCATAATATTTCAAGATAAAGAAATATAGTTTTAATGTTACAAACGTAGCTAAAAAGTCCAAGGAAACCCGTTTCTATGTAAATTTTAATGTTAAATTTCAAAATGTTGATAAATTATGTGAAATGTCAAAAGGAATATATTCAAGGATCCACTTAGATTTAAATTCACTCTACGAACAGGCAAACTTTATTAACTTCCCAGTATATGGGAAGTTCTTGTGATCGCCTCGAAAGTCGAAATTGAAATTTTCAACATATCTTCTCGTTTTGGGGTCTTTAGAGTATATCTAAAGTGTTTTTAGAAAGAAGTATGTATGCGTGTGTGTACGTACGTGCGTGTGTTCGTGGACAGTTTTTTTCTACGAGCATAACTCACGTAAACAATGTCGTATCGACTTTGATGAGGTGTCAATCGACGCGTCTTTGCAATCTTAAGAGCTGATTAGTTTTTGGGAAACTTCGGTCGGGGGGGGGGGGGGGTTGTTTTTTTGAACCCTTGAAGATCATCTATGTCATATATCTCACGAACCAAACATAGGATTTGCATCGTTAACGTGTCAATCGACGTGTATTAACATTTGTGTGATTCTTTGCAATTTTTAGTGTTAGAGCCGTTTTTTAATTTATTAAAAAAAGTGCAAAAAAATTAATATACACTCCGTTTTATATTTATAACCCACCACCATTTAATACGGAAAAGATTGAAAAAGTTTGTGCAATGGTCATTTTGTAAATCATTTCTCATTACCGTTTTTTTTCTTGCAGTTCTTGGAAACTCGACATTCTTGGTGCGTTTCATATTTATAACCCAGATGAAGTTTCGAACGAAGTAAAGCTTTATTGGTGGTGATTAGTGCAGTTAGAAATCGACAAAGTGCATCAGTTTAGTTGTTGTTTGCAAGAGGGTTTTACAATAAGCTTACTATTTAGAATACCGCGTGGTGTGTCATTAATGATGTAGAAAAGGGTAAAATTTGAGCGTTTAAAGATGGTGGTTTGAACATAAGTGAAATATCAAGGAAACTTGCTCGCAGTCGTCGTGTAATTCAAAACTTTTTAAAAGATCCTGAGTTATATGGAAACGAAGCGAAAGGGAAGAAAAAGAAAATTGTATCCGCGGGTAGAGAGGAAAATTGTACGAGCAGCAAGTAATTCTAAACTAAGTTTCTATAAATTGGCAGCACTTGCCCAGATAAAGGTGTCAAAAACGACGGTTTGGAGAACGATTCAACGCAATCCGAACATTTGTAGAGGTAAAATAAAAACTGCTGTACGATAAGATCACCATAACAAACCTCGACTGGAATTCTCAAAAAACAACATGGCTACATGGTCTTATGTAAGAAATACTGGCTTTCATCTTTCTTCATTGTTTAAGTGCAAGATTTCATTTCCAGGTGATATTTTCTGATGAAAAGAAATAGAACTTAGATGAAACCGACAGATTTAATTCTTATTGGCGCGATCTGAGGAAGGAATCTCCGTATTTCTCGAAGAGGAATTTTGATGGCGGTTCTGTAATGTTCTGGGGAGCATTTTCTACTGCAGGATGTTTGGATACAAAATTTATTTTATCGTGGATGAACAGTAGAGATTATATCCAAGTACTCGAAAGCAGTTTACTGCCATTCCTGGCAGAGCATGATGAAAAAAAACTTGATTTCCCAACAACGTAATGCAAGAATTCATACCAGTTGTGAAACAATGGGTTGGCTGGAGACAAATTCTATTAGGGTGATGGACTGGCTGGCGTGCTCACCCAATCTGAATCCCATTGAAAACATCGCCAGTATTAATCACTGGCGGAGTTGGAAGCTGCAATTCTTGACAAATTGCGGACACTTGACCCTGAATTGTTGAATAAATCAATCCAGTCCATGAAAACAAGGATTTTTGAAGTCATAAAATTCAAAGGAGGTCCTATTAATTATCAAGTTTGAATATCTTTGTTTTTTATTTAAAGTTTATTTGACATAAAGCTATATTTCGTTCGAAACTTCATGTGGGCTTTAAATAAAAAACACACTAAAAATGACAAATTTTCAAGAACTCCAGGAAAAAACGGCAATGGGAAATTATTTACAAAACGACCATTGCACAGACTTTCTCAATCTTTTCCGTATTAAAGTTGGGGCAAAAATAATTTTAAGGCGAATATAATATGAAATTATTAGGTGGGTTATAAATATGAAACAGAGTGTATGTATAATAATTTGCAAAACGCAGTGATCAATGTTTATAAAATTTATAAACTCTTATCAGTTTTTGTGGAGATACCAGCAAAACTTTTTACCATGATCGCAAAAAATACATTAAAAATATAAAATAATTCAGTCACCATGTAAAAAGTGTTCATACGAACGATATTACCTGATTACTCTTATTCTAAAGACATTGGTGTTGAATCAATAAAAAAAAGTTTATTAATATTTGCAAAATTTGAGCAAATTTTTAATAGTTTCACAGTACCGTGTTTTAATTTTAATAAAAAAACTGCTTACATTTTGAAAACAAAAAAAAATCAAATTTGCATTTGTGGTAATGAACGCTTTGAATGGTGAATGGTGTTTTGTAGTCAATACTTTGTCAAATTATAAGCTTTAAAAAGCTTTCATCAAATAAAATATTGTAACTTTTAGTAGTTTTGTTCTTTAGTGTTCGTAAGATTTTAATTACTTGCTCCATCATCATTCGTAAGGCTTTTTAACTTGCCAGTATAAGGGAAGTTCTTGTAATCGCCTCGAAAATCGAAATTGAAATTTTCAACTTTTCTTTACGTTTTGAGGTCTATAGAGTATATATAAAGTGTTTTTAGAAAGAATATGTATGTGTGTGTGTGTATGTACGTACGTACGTACGTACGTATGTGCGTTCGCGGGCAGTTTTTCTACCAGCATAACTCACGTAAAGAAAGTTGTATCGACTTTGTTAAGGTGTCAATCGAAGCGTCTTTGCAATCTTAAGAGCTGATTAGTTTTTGGGAAACTTCAGTCGGGTGGGGGGGGGGTTTGCTGTTTTCACCCCTTGAAGGTCAACCATGTTATGCGCTATATCTCACGAACCAAACGTACGATTTTTTTGAACAAGGTTTCAATCGACGCGTATTAACATTTATGTGATTCTATCAAATTTTTAAAAAAAATTTAAAAAAAGTGCAAAAAATTAGTTATTTTTTCAAAAACACAAAATTTTTAACCTGATTTTCAAACCTAAGTAATCAATGTTTATATAATTTATATACTCCAAATAGTTTCTGTGGAAAAACCAGCAAAGGTTTTTTTCATGATTACGAAAAAAATTAAATAAAAAATAAAAAATCATTAAACGTTCAAGGTCATTTACGTCATTCATTATATCTCGAGAACCAAATATAATCTTCCAAACATTAAGATGTCAATCAACGCGTATTATCAATTTTATGATGTTCTTAAATTTTAAAAAAATCGTTAAAGCGTTTTTTTTGATTTATTAAAAAAATTTGGAAAAGTAGGGTTTTTTTTCATAAAAAATCAATTTTAACCTGATTTGCACATCGTAATAATAAATGTTTATAGAATTTGTAAACTTTTATCAATTTTTGTAGAGAAACCAATAAAAACTTTTCTCATGATTACAAAAAAAATTAAATTAAAAATATAAAATCATTCAAAGTCACCATGTAAAAAGGGTTCATTCGAATCATTATACTTTAAATCTCTTATTCTAAAGACATTGTTGTATAGTCAATCAAAGTTTATTAATTTTTGCAAAATTTGAGCAGATTTTCAATAGTCTTCACAGCACCATGTTTTAACTTTAATTAAAAAAACTGCTTTGTAACCTGTCCTCCCTCCGATTGATCCGCGTGAATAATCAATCAAACCAATGCACCAAAATCCTTACGTAATCAATTGACGCTCGCGTAGATGTTACGATTAATATTAAGTCATTCCAATAACTTTTATGAGAGGTACATTTTTATTATTTGAAGTAGTATTATTTCCATAACTATTATTGTGTTTAATATTTTTAATATCTACATATGTAGATATTACTGGGAAGTTGACCAGTGGCGGCTCGTGGCACAATAAGTACGTGAGGCGAAAAATAAGGTAAGATGATTTTCGATAAAAACTGAAAATCATAAAAAAAATTCAAGCTTGCGGCTGGCTCAAGGTGCCATTCAAAATGATACTGTAACGGAGGTTATTATTATATTTTGGTACAAATTGATTTTAAAGTTATCTGAAAACGATATGTTTGTTTAGAGTTATATCCATAGTTTTTTTTTTAGTCGTTGGGAGGTGGAAATCTTCAAAAGATACCGATTCGCTCCTGCTTATCGGTATATCGGATTTTTACCGACTAAAACCACCTCCGTTTTCTCCAACCAGTCATCCATCACTCTTTGGTTGCACGGTTCATGTGCAATATATTATAAAGTGGTTTTTCATTTTCTTCGTACACTTCCCAGACGGTATAAGGGATAGTTTGTTACGAATGCATCATATTCTCAATATTTGGCTAAGATTTGAACAAGGTGTTAATTTTACTTAATACTAGTAACATTATGGAAGTGTTATAAATGTTGATGCAATACACAATAACTTCCCTTCAACTTTCAAATTCATAACATACATTTAAAATTTTATACATACGTTTTTTCAACGTTGAGATGCGAAAATCTTTGCAATTATGGTCAACTTTCGACATCAAGCAAAATAAAAATGAGAAATAAACTGACAACATCTGTATCCTTTTCGATCATTATCGATTAAAAAAACAATTCAAACAATTTTATGAAGGATTATGTAAGTTTTTTACTTAAACGTATACTACTTCTTATATATTAGATTAATTCGCCTATCTTTTAAGGCAGCAAACTTTTCAATTATTAAATCATAAAATTGGCTATTCATTTCAGTTTGTTCTACCAAAAGTTCTTTTTCAATTGACATAATTGACAAAGCGGAAAGCCGCTCTTGAGATATGGTATTTCGCAAATGAGTTTTAACTCGCTTTAAGCATGAAAAATCTCTTTCAGCCTGCACAGTTGTGACTGGGATAGTTAAAATCAATGTTACGAGTCTATGTACTTCGGAAAATATTGATACCAGCCCTAAATCGTTTAAAAGCTTAAGCATTCCAGACAAACTAATTTCATGAAATTGTGCATCTAGATAAATGATACTTAACTCGTTTTTAAGACGATCCATGTCAAACATGTTTGGGAAGGTTTTTTGTAGCGAACTCATTAAATTAGTAGGAAATTGTTTTGAAAACTCTTTATACTTGGAGGTATTAAATAGTGATATAAACTCTAGTTTGTGAAAGTCATGAAACCTTACTTTAATTTGGAACATAATGCAATCCAAAATTTCATAAAATAATACTTTCCACTTCTCGAGAAAATCGGATGGACTCATCTTGCAGCTATATCTATTTTGGGGCAATCCAGTTAAAGTTTCCGCTTTTTGAAAAATACACTTCACAGCTGATTCTATTCGTAGCTCTTTCAATCTATCTAATACTATTTTTAATTGTAAAACACAAAAATCAATTTTAAGATTACTAAGTTGAAGAACTTGAAAAAAGATATCAGTTATTGAAAAAATTTCTTTGAATGCAAATGTCAAGAAGGCAAACTCAAAATCATAAAATTCCTTTAAGTAACCCTTTGCGAGATGTATTGAATCCGAATCTAACTCTGTGTTCTCGATCATGTCTTGAAAAACTTGTCTGAGATTCTCCCAATTGTTTGCGGTAAAATGTACAATTTTCGATCTAGAATACCATCTTGTGTCGCAAGATTGAGGAATTCTTTTCTTTAGTATTCTGTCCAAAATAGATGTACGTTTGTATGATTTATGAAAAAAAGCTGGTAAACCTTTTAAAGTTGCAAAAAACACTCTACTTTCTTTAATATAGTTCGAGCCTTGTTGCAAAATCAAATTCAAACGATGTGCAGCACAATGAGTATAAAGTGCTAGAGGTGCGACAGATTTGATTCTTGTTTTTAAACCAGTCAAATCTCCAGCCATAACTGCAGCTCCATCATAACATTGTGCTACTAATTTTTGTCTGAATGCAAACGGTTCCAAGACACTAACTAGTAAGCTGTAAAGTGCACTAGCTCTTGAATCCAAGCTAACATCAAAAAATCCAAAAAACATTCTTTGAGCTCCGCGTTCCTGTTCACATACCTTATTGTTATACAACATTGTGCCTTTGCCACAATGTCTGTCGTGTCATCTACTATTACTGAAAAAAACAGTGCATCTGATATCTCTTTTTTTATGTAGTCTTTTAAATAGTCTTCAATACAAAAAATCAATTCATTCTGAATCGTTTTGGATTGCCCCGTGAAAATATTTTTTCCTTCTAAATGTTTAACAAGTTCGCTGTTACGCCGGATCAAACAGTTAAATAATTCCCTGAAATTTCCTTTATTCAGAGAAGTTTCAGATTCATCATGCCCTCTTAAAGCAAGTTCCTGTTTCCCTCATAAAGTTGTTGTATCGATTAGATAACTCATCAGCAACCGATTTTTGCGGATATCTTCGTTGTATGCTATCTTAGATAAACGAGCGTTTTCCATTAGAGCATCTTGAATTGTTGTCATGTTCAAACTCATCCGCACAATACTAAGCGAGTTTTGAATATGCTCTCGAGATGCTTCATGCATTTTAACTGCTCTCGACTGCTCAACAACTGCTTTTCATTTTTCCTAATAATAAGCATGGCCAACAATACAAACGTTCTTTGAAGGTACTTCCACAAATCCATTTGTGAGTTTCATACCAACTTAATTGAAAAGAGCGTTTATATTGACGACCATCTTTTTTATCACTACTTAAAATACTTATCTTAGGTGTGGGCCTATTTGTGTGGATGATTTCGTGTTTTTCATTGGCAGAACGCCTTGAAAAGGGCAATTCTATCAATGATAACACGATATCATGCAATGGATTCATGCTAAAAACTTTAATTCCAACACTTATCACTTTAAAAAATACGATTATCACACACGAACATCGATCGCACTCTGAAACCGATTTTTGCGTTTTTCTTTACACCTACTATATTTTCTCTCCAAATAACAATCAGTGCTGTCGGTGTTGAATTTTGGAAATCGATCAACAACTTTTCATTTCCAGCAAGCATACAAGTTGCAAACTGAGAGCATTGTTTCGAGCAGAGGCGAACATTTCGTCGCCTCAGTTATAGCCATAGAAACGAATGGATCGTAGGGCAGCCGTTTCTAAAAATAATCCCATTGAAGCTGCGAAACTGAGGCTCCGACGGTTTCGCCTCATGATCAATTTTGTGTATCGGCAAGAAGTAGCGAATGATACATATGGAAAGTTAGAACACTAGCGTGCATGTTACACTGCTATATAAGTACATGTGGGTGTCCAAATTTGTTATTTAATGATGGGATGGGAGCGCGGCTTAGTAAAATATTGAATTATTATTAGCAAAAATATAAGGTGAGGCGCCGCCTAAGTTGCCTCATCTGACGAGCCGCCACTGAAGTTGACCGCGTGGACCTCATGGGTCGCACCTCACGGCTTGTTAATTTTTAAATGCAATTAAACCGATTATTGACTACACATTCAATGTTTTTCAAGAACAACTGAAAGTAACAAATAATTATTAGTCTGATTAATGTAAAATCGTGAATAATATAAATTCAGTGATTATGCCGAAGTGATGGCAATTTTGAACGCAACTATTCAGGATAGCCATCACGCGACAAAATCTCTTCAGTGGGCGTATTAAAAAAAACTGCATTCATTCTTGGTAACGCTCTTTTGTCCTTTAAGCATCGATATGAAAATAGTAAATAACTTAGAAAATTCTTTGCAACCTGCCCCCTCTCCGATTGATCCGCGTGAATATTCAATCAACACCTCATCCACCAAAATGCTTACGTAATCAATGGACGCTCCCTTAGATGTTGCGATTAATGTTAACCCATTCCAATAGCTGCTATGAGAGGTACATTATTATTATTTAAAGTAGTAGTATTTTCTTAATTATATTTTTGTTTAATATTTTTAATATTTTTGTAAATATTACTGGGAAGTTGACTGTGTGGACCTCAAGGGTCACATCTCGCGGCTTGTTTCGTACTTGCGTTGCAATCTTCAACAAATTGAATGAATGAAATGATTGAAGAAATAATTGTTGGAGATGCGAAAATAAACAAGTATCTTTTAATTATATCTTGGCATCCTTTCCATGTTTGCTTAATCTAACTCATTGTATAAATTGTTTTCGTGCAACATTTACCAAAACCATTTCTCTTACTCCACTCCCTTTTGTGTACTTAAATTTGAGCAGAGAATCAAAGGCCGAAATGATTGTTTAATAATGTTACGCATCGATTATTGTGCACACACCGTCTATATTATTAAATAGAATCACTCGGCTAGGAAAGCACTTTGTAAGATATTTCCTGGTACAACTCAACAGAGGGAGGAAAGTAGCGAAAACACTTGTTCAGTAATTTGTCGCTGTGCTGAAAAGGAACGTTTGAAAATGTCGACATTAATTTTCTTACCAAACATAGTAGAACAGGATTAATGGATGTAGTCATGATGTTGGCGTAACTTTCAGAATATTTTTGCCAAAAAATCTAAAAACAAAAACGGCACAGAAAATCAACATGGATTTAACATGCAGATTGGATGTGATATTTCTTGCATATACAAGTACAATAATAAGCCGATCAATGACGAAGTTCGTTTTGAACAATTATCATCCGAAAAGTATCATGTGAATCAGATCTATTGTCCATCTAAACATCAATAAGTTATATTTAGGCAAACAGTGAGATTTAAGACATTAACAACCATGTTGAACATCAATGATTTGAAGAGGATGTAAATTGCCAAAAATTTAATGGTGATCATACTTCATAGCCCTACACTTATTTTTGAAATATACATACACTGCGGATTCAGATAATTTAAAAAGGAGTCCTGAATAAACCATTTTTCATTATTTGTCATTATTTTCTATAATATAATCACAATCTACTATTCTTCAAAATGTTGTATTGTCTTCTTACTGAGATCGTGTACAAAACATCAAAAGATAAGGTTAGTGGAAGTAATTTAAAAATTGACAGCAAGATTTGAAACAAACGAACTTTCCAATAAAAATCCCTGATAGGTAAATCTAGATAAAAATGCACTTTGTGTGAGGTAAAGTGTTAAATGCTTATGGTTTATGAATGGAAAACACTTCCAAACAAGACAAGTACACATATACGTTACGTTCCGGCAAATTGCGGTGAAGCTCTTTAATTTTAAGGCAGTTTAATATAAAAACAATCGTTTACGTGTTCGATCATCATCAGTTGGCCATAAAACATTTCTGCAGATCTTCAATGCAAACTCTTTTCGTGAAACTACCATACAGCCATAATATACAAAGTTTTGCGGGTAACTGCGATGGAATATCCGTCATTTTTTAAGCAACTACAGCTTTACGTTATCATGAAAAATTCATGAATATATTCCATGGTTGAATTTTCTCCTAAAAAGCCCATTACAATTCAAGTAGCTAACAATGTTTGCGACTTTTCCTAGGAACCCCTGAAGTAGTATGGTATGCAGGTAATAATCTCCCAAAAGAAGCTTCTTGCACAAATCTGGAGCCTTAGAATAGAAAAAACATTTTGTTATGTTATGTTTGAGTGTAACATATAGTTTAAGCTAGAGCCCTTCCCAGTTGATAGATCCATAGCTCAGAAAGCCTCCTTCTTGGTGTTAGTCCACGAAAATTAGTTTGTGTCTGCACGTTATTCCTCTATCATATTTTCACTTTTGCTTGCCAATCAAAGTATGAAAAGTAGTAGATTACTAAAAAATCTTAGTAATCGTAAGATTTTTTAGTAATCGTAACAACAATCGTAACATTTCATTTCCATCATCATGTGTAATACATTTTACTTTTTAACATGCAATTGAACTTATTTTTGATTGCATATTCAATATTTTTCAAGACCAAGAAAAAATAAAAAATAATTGATAATGTCGTTAATATAAAATCATGAAAAATAGAAATTCAGTGATTATGCCGAAGTGATGGCAATTTTGAACGTATTTATTTAAAACGGCCATCACGCGACAAAATCTCTTCAGTGGGCGTAATAACAAAAACTGCATTCATTTCTGCTAGCGGTCTTTTATCCTTCAAGCATCGATATGAAAACAACCAAAAACGTAGAAAAGTCCCCCACCAATTGATCCGCGTGAATATTCAATCTGTTCCCATCCACCAAAAACCTTACGTAATCAATGGACCCTTTCGTAGATGATGTGATTGATATTAACTCATTCCTGTTACTACTATGAATACCTCTCATTATTATTATTTAAAGTAGTATTATTTCCAAAATTATTATTGTGTTTAATGTTTTTGATGTTTATGTAGATATTACTGGAAAGTTGACCGTGTGGACCTCAAGGGACGCACATCGCGGCTTGTTTATAAATTTAAAACATCACTAAAATGTTAATGCGCATTGGTTGATACTCCAATTACTTCTTCCATCATGTTAATGTAATGGTAAAAGCATCACACATGTTCGCGAGATATAGTGAATGACAGAAACGACCTTAGAGGTGTCAAAAGAACGAACTCCCACGATCGAAGTTTCCGAGAAGCTAGTCAGCTCTTAAGATTGCAAAGATGCTTCGACTGATTGTCGACACGAACTTGTTTACTTGAGTTATGCTCGTAAAACTGTCCACGAACGAACATACATATATATACATCTTTCTAAAAACACTTAAAATATACTCTAAAGACCTCAAAACGTAAAGATATGTTGAAAATTTTAATTTCGATTTTCGAGGCGATTACAAGAACTTCTCATATATTGGATGGGTGATAAGCAAAGCTTCGGAAGTATTAACTTCCGAAAAAATTGGCAATTCATTAATGATTTGTATTCTTTCTAATATTAAATTTTTTTTGGAAGAAAAAATTTGAAAAAATTGTGTTTTTTTACATTTTCCAATCAAAAATAACTCATATCTCGCCAATACCTACTCAGCTTCTGCGAACTATCAGGCTGACATCTAGCATTTTATTAACTTCCCAGTATATGGGAAGTTCTTGTAATCGCCTCGAAAATCGAAATTGAATTTTTTTTACGTTTTGAGGTCTATAGAGTATATATAAAGTGTTTTTAGAAAGGGAGATGTATGTGTGAGTGTGTGTGTGTACGTATGTACGTACGTTCGTTCGTGAACACTTTTTTCTACGAGCATAACTCACGTAAATAAATTTGTATCGACTTTGTTGAGGTGTCAATCGAAGCGTCTTTGTAATCTTAAGAGCTGATTAGTTTTTGGGATACTTCGGTCGGGGGGGTTTGTTGTTTTACCCCTTTGAAGGTATTTTCTGTCATGCGTTATATCTCGCGAACCAAACATACGATTTGCATAGTTAAGGTGTCAATAGACGCGTATTGACATTTTTGTGAACCTATCAAATTTTAAAAAAAATCGTTGGACCCGGTTTTTTAATTTAAGGAAAAAAAAGTGGAAAAAACTAGGTTTTTGCTAATAAACAATAAATTTTTAACCTGATTTACGGAAGACAGTATTCAATTTTTATAAAATTTATATATTTCAAGCAGTGTTTGTAGAAACAGCATCAAAACTTTTTCTCGTGATAACGTAAAAAATTAAATAAAAAATAAAAAATTATTAACAGGCATCATGATCTTCAAGGTCATTTCTGTCATGCGTTATATCTCGCGAACCAAACATACAATTTGCATGGTTATGGTGTCAATCGACTCATATTAACATTTGTGTGAACCTATCAAGTTTTGAAAAAATTGTTGGAGCCATTTTTGAATTTTTAAAAAAAAAAGTGCAAAAAATTAGGTTTTTTTTCATAAACAATAAATTTTTAACTTTATTTTCAAGTGGAAGTATGCAATGTTTATATAGTTTATATACTCCAAACAGTTCTCGTAAAAACATCATCAAATTTTTTTCTCATCATCACAAAAAAAATTAAATTAAAATTAAAAAATCATTAACAGTCATCATGATCTTCAAGGTCATTTCTGTCATTCACTATATCTCACAAACTAGATAAAATATTTGCATCATTAAGGTGTCAATCGACGTGTATTAACATCTTTGTGATGTTTTTAACATTATAAAAACTCGTTTCAGCCGTTTTTTCAATTCAATAGAAGAAAATGCGAAAAATTAGGATTTTTTTCATAAAAAATATTTTTTGAACCAGATTTGCATAACACAGTAATAAATTTTTATATAATTTATACATTCCTTTCATTCCATTCCTGTTACCGCTATGAATACCTCTCATTATTATTATTTAAAATAGTAGGGGAATGTCGTCAAGGTTGGACCCTAGTTAAGGTCGGACCATCGGTGTTTTTTTCCGGATGTATCTATTGACATCTATGAGCTAACTTGTCAATACTACTTAAGTTAGTACCAAACTTTTGTATGGGACTGTCCGTGTCAAACTCGTCTATCAAAGGTGTAGTGCTGACAGGACGTTTTTGAAAGACCCAAAAGTTTTCCTCTGTTCCCTCAGCAAGCCGTATAAATTGCATCCAAAGCATGGAACTCCCAACGTAAGCATTTTTTTATATTATATAATTCGTAATTAAAAATATATTTTACGGACTGCTCATTTGTATACTTTGTTTTGCTGTGGTGTGTTTCAATGTTAAATGATGCATGTTGTCAAGGTTGGGCCAATTTCTTCGTCAAGGTTGGACCACCCACTTTTTTTAAGAAATGATTGTATTATTACGCATTGATCAATTTTCAATTTTCAAAAGACATTCCAGATACAAGCGGAAAATCGATCATGGGGAAATCGATGTGGAAAATGTGATAAGGGCAATCAAGGTCGTTAAATTGGAGAATCGGACACCGAGAGGCGTTTCAACTATGTTCAATGTGCCAAGGGCAAGTTTGAAGATTGGACCGATGCAAGCTGGCCCGCTGGTGCCAAAGTCTAATCGTGGAAAACGTGGAATGGAAAGCACCGTATTAACTTCACCAGAAAGCGTCTATGACCTGCGCGAGAAAAGAGAGAAAAATCCAAAACGCTCAAAAAACGCAGATCATCGAAGGGTGAATTGACGACTCCAGCGAAAAGAGGACGCCCTCCTAAAAAGCCTCAAAAAAGTCCTCTCCAGAATCTGAAGGCAGAGACTTTTGCATTGTTCGCCTCAAAGTGATGCCATTGCATTTAAATAGGCAAAACTATATTGCATGCATTAATGCAATAAAGAAGTGCATTTGAAATGCGCGAAAATCGCAAAACGTTTTTTTGTGTGCAATAATTGTGAGTCTGAATAAGACGATGCCAAGTTTTTACTTTATTTGTGTGTGGTATTGCTATCTTGGATTTGCAAAAGCAAAAAATGTATTGCCTTCATTCATAACATTTTTTTCCATTACTTTTTGAGGGTGGTCCAACCTTGACTACATGGACCAACCTTGACTACATTTCTTTTTTTTTTAATTGCTCACTACTTTTTTTCCATGAGTTTAATAAATTTAGTTTTTTGTCAAAAGATTTGTAATCATTTCACCTTCCTCTAAGCAGTCTTGGAGTGCAAAAATTGTTTTCTAAACAAAAGATATGGACTTTAGTCAAAACTATGTCCGACCTTGACGACATTCCCCTACTATTTTCAAAATTATTATTGTGTTTAATATTTTTAATGTTTATCTAGATATTTCTGGGAAGTTGACCGTGTGGACTTCAAGGGTCGCACTTCGCGGCTTGTTTCTTGTTTTATTATTAATCAAAAAAAAAATTGTGCGCTAACAAAATCATGATACAAAAACAAAATAAAATGTTGAATGTGATATGGACGATGGATATTAAGTCGTATCATCCGTATTTTGCGTAGAAAGATGTAAATCTATCTTTTCAAATCGTCACCGTTAAATTGAATCGAAATGGAGCAAACTGCAAGTATGGACGAATAGTGTCGGGCAGTTGCGTTTCAGTTACAATAAATAGTCAAGACGTAGTTGAAGTTCGATGTATATTATTAGAAGCTGCAAAAATTTCGGGTGGTTACAAATCTTTTGATTGTGTATTCGTGAATTTGAGACAAAATCTACCGAAATTCTTCTCTTATAAAAACTAGACAGTATTTGGTTTTCAATTGTTACAATATTTTGAAAATTCTTTTGTTGATCTTTTTTACACATGAAAAACATGGCGTGGTGTGAATAAGTCAGCAACTCCACTAGAGCTCAGTTCATTCACATTATCAACCCAACCGAAATTCCTTGTTTCACCTCGAAAAATCGTGGGCGCCGATCAAATTTTGGAAGGACCAACTAAATCAAATGGTGCGCCTAAATATAAGTTAAGATTTAGGCATCTGGTCTACGAATTCAATTTGAAATTTCATCAAAGCAAGTGATACTTTTTCTGGTCGCTTTATTGAGATCTCAAAAATTAAGCTCCATTTCCTCACGAATTCCATTCTCGCTTGCTGTGAGACGGTCCCTCTCCAAGAAAGATAGCACGGTTAAGTGTATTCATAAGATACGAAAATATTGCCATCGAGGACAAGTTGACACGTTTATAATTAATTCGGTTTTATTTTTGCAGAGATAATTTTTGGATAGATGCCATCATGACCAGATCGTTCTTGGTAGCAGCGACGCGGACGAGAACCGAGAGAGCATCAAAAGCACATTTAGATACTTTGTTGGATAGAAAAGATAGACGAAAGAAGCGCACAGATAAAGATAAGAAAGCAGCTAATTTAAAGGAGACGAACAAGAATTCGTACAGTGTTTTGACGGCTGGCGCGAAGGCGCTTCACATCCGCGGCGTGCGGGCGCTGACAAGGACTTGCACGAGTTAACCGTTTCGTGGTCCTTCAGGCGTTTTGGTGCGACGCAGTTCACGCGACCGTTTTCCAAGTGAGTAACTCACCCCTTTGTGCCATGAATATCAACGGCAGCATGGCGGACTACAAATCCCAGCTTCCCACGAACGTGTCGGGCATCTTTGGCTCGACGGGGCCTCCTTCATCGGCGGACATCCTAGCCAACATTTCGACTGAACACCCCCCATCCGATGACGAGAACGCATGGATGAGGACCGTACTCTTAGTTTTGAAGGCCTCCGTTATGATATTCATAATAGTGGCTGCAATCTTCGGTAACTTATTAGTAATAATTTCTGTGATGCGAAATAGGAAGTTAAGGTAAGTCGTACCTGCGACACTTGCAACCGCACCGTTAACCTTGATTGCTTCCTTTTCAGGATAATAACAAATTACTTTGTAGTCTCCCTAGCAATGGCCGACATTATGGTGGCAATGATGGCCATGAGTTTCAACTTTAGTAATCAGATTCTAGACAGGTTCGTATCTGCAGCTCAAGTCTAACCATCCCGATGGGAATCAACCACTCATTGAAACATCCTCAAACGATTTCGCTGCGTACTAAATATTTTATTCATAGGTCAAGCTTAATATCACAGCATATATTTATATTCTTGTCCTGCTTATATCATTCGAAGCTAGTATTAGTGAGCCTCTAATCATACTCAACAGTTACTCAAAAGGAAATTTATAGATAGAGTAGAATTTTGTCAACCCATTAAATGCCAAGACCATTTAAAATCCGAAACCATTAATTTCATTTAATTAATTTCAATGAAAACACATTAGAAACTTTAAAACATGTAAAAATCTATAAAAAAAACATTTAGTAGATATCTGAGCCCGTACCCAAGCGGATACGGCATTGGCGACAACGTAATGGGTTTTGAATTCTTTTCGGAAAATGGACCCAGGAGTTGTTGCTACATCAGAAACTACCGATCGTTTGAATGTTGACGAAGTCTGCGTGTAGTTCCGTAAGTAGTGAAGAACGATGGTACGATGAAACTGAAGTAGTCTATATTAGCGCGGTTGTCTGTTTTATACAACTTTCATGCATTAATCATAACGTAACTCATCATTGCAGTAAACCACTTTTTTCCACGAATTTTTTTCTGTAGTTATTGACTCCTTGGGATTGAAGGTCAACACCACCCATGCCCCAAATTATATTCTGCTATCGATTTCGCCTGCGGGATATTTATTTTTGCTTTTGCGTTCGAACACCATCGGTTAACGAATTTGATACCTTCAAAGTTTGAACCAACGGTTACTGTGCTGTTGTCAATCTTTCCACTTCATTAAAAGTATTTTTTGGCTGATTATACTGAATCCTCTTTTTTTCTGTTTGCATCCTGTTCCTGTCCTGCGTTGGATATCAGCGGAATTTTTTTCTTCTCGACACGCGTACACTTCCACAAGCTCCAAATCCTTTTTGTTTAAGAATAACCCGCAGATCATATGAGGTAAAGAAATTATGGAAAACAATCTGGTCGGACGGACTAGGAACTTTGTCCGAAAATCAACGACACTCTGATAGACCAGGGCTGATTTTTGCAGCAAAGTTGTGGAATAACTCGTATAACAATAATGGAGTTATCCTTTTTCTCAAAAAAGTCGGGAACATTAAAAAAATCGAAATGTTTAAAAAAAACCTTTTACCTACTTTTCTCAGTCCTTACTTTACAACGGTTGATTTTAGAGCAAAGTTAGGTGTGAATAAAAGTTGCGTAATCAAATTTTCAACAAGATAGGATTGGTTAGCAGTTTTGAAACATTTAACCCTTGCCGCAAAATAGCAATAAATATAAAAAAGAGGGTAAAAAAGCCTGTTTTATTTAATTTTTTTATCACTTACCACTGCATTAAGGACCTTCATAGTTTGCCTAGAAAATCTTTATAGTGTAAATAAACGCCAATATTCATTAAAATCGATTCAGTAGATTGCGCATATTGATTGTGCAATTTAAATATATTTTTAAAAAAACATTTTGGAAAGCTTGCAAGTCAGAAACTTAAGCTTATGGAAGTTGGAATTTCGCATATATAACAGCACTTCATCTATCGAATGCATTTTACAAAATTAAAATCGGAATATTAGGGCAGCTTCAGGAATTTTTGCTGAACTTGATAATAAACTCTAAAACAGTGCTGGGCGGCTGCGGATTCAATCGTTGAAGCCATGCTTCCACCCACTGAATCCGCCACTGCTTTAATTACACAACTTTTACTTCCACTCAAATTTGTTCTAGAATGAACCGTTTTAAAGTTAGGAGTGAGAAAAGTAGGAAAAATGATCTTTTTAATATTTTAAACAATTAGATTTTTTTAATATTCCCTACTATTTTGAGAAGGAGGATAGGTCAATTATTATTATACGAGTTATTCCACAACTTTCCCTGTAAAAATCAGTGGTATCCCCTCAACGGCCAACTGAAAACATATCCACCTTGGTCTATGAATTCAAGTAGCATTTGTGGTTTTTCCGCACTTACATCTTTGGCTCTGCGATTCGTGTCAAATTGATACAAGTGACCGCCATTGCTCATCAACATCCAATTTTTAAACCAAAATTCAGTCAGGTTTGCCTTCACTGAATTTTTTCAAAGAGTGTCTACCAAAATATCGTATCATTGAACCATCGGCCGAAAAAATTTCATACACGTATCCAACTTGATTTTTTTTAGATAGTAATTTTATCTCCTGTTTCAACTACTACAACTATTAACTTTTTCCATTTTGTCTGTAGCTATCGAATTATTATTGTCAGCACAATGAAGTTTCTTTGATTTCCCCGAATCTATTTCGGGCCCTATTGTTAGCAATAGTTAGTGAATGAGTGTCTTTATCTATTTGCCAAAACACATCCTCTCTCCACATGGAGTGGTAGTCGCTAAACCGCAGAATACCCAAAAAAAATTAAGCCAACAACTTCAATGAGAAATTGTGCGCGTTAGACTGAGACACGTGGCTGCGAGTTCAACGATCGAAGTCGCAACTTCTATATCAAATAAAGTTACAAACACTTCAAGCGGCCATTTTTCTTATAGATCTGATACCATTTTTAGCTTGTTTCCTATAAAATAACTGCATCTTGGAATTTCAATAGCACATGATTTCTGTGACCATTTTGGAAAATGTTCTTCAAGTGGTATATTATCATCATTATCGATGCTATAAAATTCCTCGGTTGTCTTTGGAACATCTTGCGATATGATCTTAGCATACAGATCCTCGGCTACAATCTGGATCTGTTGGAACATAAGCAATACGGAAAGAGGCATGTTTTGAAGAACTTTCTGCGACTTCCTAAGCACTGGTTAGGTTTACAGACCTTCTGCAATGCGAAGAACAGTCTAAAAAATGTCTTCATTATTAGCCGTTGTGCTTAAGCGAGTACACTAACTTTAAAAGTACTGACCTAATTTGTTCTTAAATTTTTTCACAAATTTTTGTTTTTAATACGGTTCATAGATGTTTTGCAAAAGAAAATTATCACTTTTTAAATTACTTACCACAAGCAAATGATTCCCACAAAACTAATAAATCGCAAAACATGCCACAATAAATTTATCGGGGAGGTCAGATTTTCTAAACATTTTTTTTGACAAAACCAAAAATGAGGTGCCAAAAGGTCGTAAGAGGTAAAAAAGGGAAATCAGCGAACAAAGCTATCATTTTTTTGTACTCAAGCGAGTACAGTGGCAGATGATGGGATAAGGTATTTTTGCATCATTTGCAAAGGGTCATAAAAAATTGCATCCTTCACTCATTAACAACATAAGCATAACTGGGGAATCTTTTACATATTATCCTTAGAAAATATTTCATTATCATCTCCAGTTTTACAAAATGTTTGTTGCATTTCGAAAACAACATCGGCAATAGTTTTCTTCGTTGAAGCTTTTGAAACAATTAGTCTAATCGGATATATTAGAGCCTGTATCTTTTGTTCGCTCAAAGAATACAGATTGCTCCAATTTTAGGTGCCAACGACTTATTGCACATTACATAGTATTACTCGGTAACGATCAAAAATCAATTCAGTTTGATAATAAGTTTCAGATATCATTATCTCGGTTTGGACTGCGACTTCAGTCTTGATTTTCGATTCTTTGCGTTCCAAGGGATCCTTCTCGTGCCCGTTTTTTTGACCGATGTATGTTAACCCTCATCGGTCCCTCCAAAACATTGTCGAATTGGTTCTTGCGTATACGATCATATACACAACGACTTCTTACCTGCGCAGAATATATCTAAATGAAAACCAACAAATGTATTGTGTTTTTTTTGTCATTTGTAAAGTGTTTATTATTCTTATAAGGCAAATTTATGATCATACATATGAAAAAATATTTGAAAAAAATACTGATTGAAACATCAATTTTTCACTACATTCAATTTTAAATACGAAAATTGTATACGGTCGTATACAAAGAACCGATGAGGGTTAAGTTAAACAACTTTCCTATATTCATTCGAAATGATAGCGAAATCAATTTTTCCGGTCTTGAATAGTTCTTATCGTGATAATCGCCATCGGAATTAATAGCCAATAATATTTCAGGTGGATATTTGGTCCTTTCCTATGTGACTTGTGGAACAGCCTAGACGTCTATTTTTCCACAGCAAGCATCATTCACCTGTGTTGTATATCTGTGGATAGGTAAGTTGCTTTCAAGCGGAAGGCTTGGTTTTAATATTTCAATTGCAGATATTACGCCATAGTAAAACCCCTGAAGTATCCGATCAACATGACAAAAAAGGTGGTAGCCATTATGCTGCTGAACTCGTGGATCTCGCCAGCTCTGTTATCCTTTGTGCCGATATTCGCGGGATGGTATACAACCGAAGAGCACTTACGGGACGTGCAACTGCATCCGGACGTGTGCATTTTCGTAGTGAACAAACCGTACGCAATTATATCCAGTTCGATATCGTTCTGGATACCCTGCACCATCATGATCTTCACATATTTGGCGATTTTCCGCGAGGCAAATCGCCAAGAGAAACAGTTGGCGATGCGCCATGGAAATGCAATGCTAATGCATCGACATTCCACCGGTGGCGGACACAATGGTTTGCTATTAGATCCGGCATTAACCAGGTGAATCCTTTTAAGTGTGTCTTTCGTTTAGGAGAAGCCTTAAGCGGCTCCGGATCGTCAAAAACATTAACAACTCACGACTTGGAGCAGGACCACACTCCGACGAGAGATAGACATTTAATAAAAATGAAGCGCGAGCACAAGGCAGCAAGGACATTGGGAATTATTATGGGGACATTTATTTTGTGCTGGCTTCCGTTCTTTTTGTGGTAGGTTCGATATTGATTATGATTTTTTTTGAATAATCATCTAAGATCACGTGCGTTAAACCTAAAGGTTCAAAAAGCTAACGTTGAACCACGGTATACAGACGATAGGTAATAGATGTATTCCTGTCCGCATGAGAACTCGTGGAATACGATGAAATGCTGGTTGTGTTTACGTTTAATTTATTTCAAAATATGTAGATTCAAATAAGCTATATTCATATTTTTAATTTCCCAGTATATGGGAAAATCTTGCAATCGCCTCGAAAATCGAAATTGAAATTTTCAATATATCTTCACGTTTTGAGGTCTTTAGAGTATATTTACAGTGTTTTTAAAAGAAGTAAATTATGTGTGTACGTACGTACGTGTGTTCGTGGACCAGTGGCGTACCCAAGGGGGGGGGGGGTTACGGGTTCAAACCCCCCCTTGAAGAAGAATTGAATGCTGAGTTGACTCTGTGGTACAGAAAGATAGGGTATCTTGAAATAGTAAACCGCCCAAAAACGGCCATAGATGGGTTAAGCATGTGCAATTCAAACATTATGCCGAATATATCGAAATCGCTAGAAATATTGGCTGTTCTACCAGTATCTACGTTTACAAACGAACGATCATTTTCAACATTACGACGACTAAAAACATACTTGCGAAATTCCACTAGCAATGAACGGGTAAATGGATTGGCACTTCTAAATATTCATAGAGATCTCACTCGATCTACAGAAGATGTGTTAAATAAGCTAATGAAAAAAATCGTCGTTTAGATATTTCACTATAATTTTATCCGGCGAAGCGTTCTGTTTTATGCTTGGACATAAAATTTAAATCCCATTTTACACTGTTTCTCACCGTTACTGTACAAGTAGATGAGTTTTGAATACTAAGTTTGTATCATTATCGGCATTTTAAAACTTTGATCACCTCGCGTAAATTTAAAAAATTCGAAGATTCGAATGTTATGGATTATATATCTCAAGCATATTTTTTTTCAATGTTGGGAGGTGGAAATCTTCAAAAGATACCGATCAGCTCCTGCCTCTCGGCATGCCGGATTTCTACCGACTAAAACCACTTCTGTTTCCTTCAATCATTCTCTCCATCAAAATTTAGTAACTCTTCGTATTTAAAATTTTAGGACATAGTACTTACCACACGATAAGAATCGGTATAAGGGATAGTACCAAATCTGTAAATTTTAGTGCCTTTTATTTAGATTGATAGTTCAGACTATATGTTTATGAATTATTTCCTGTTGATTACATGTTTGGTTTTGAGTTTAGTGGAGCTGATTGTACTTGTGACTTACTGCGAAAGTTGGTCCTGAAAGAGATATTTTTTTAGTGTCGTTTTAAAGGAAGTTGGGTTCGCTATGTTTTTAATTTTGTCCGGTAGTGTATTGTAAAAGTTGGCTGCTTTGTTGAAGGGGTCTTCTTTTAGCCGATCAGTTCTGGCAAATGCTATAGCTATATTATTCATGTTTCTCATTCTGTAAGTGTTTTTCCCCTCAATTCTATCTAATTTCACAGCGGTATACTCATTACGGTGTAAATTCTTATGTATGAATTTAGCTCTTTCCATGAAAATCATGCCTTGCAAATTCAATTCTTGGGCTGTTTTGAAAACTTCACTCGTTGGAGTTAGCATAGAGAGATTGTAAATGGTTTTATACGCCTTCGTTACTAGTCTGGAGATGATCATGAGGTTACCTTTAGAAATTTGGCTCCAATTCAAAATGCCGTAGGAAATTTTGGAAAGGAGATGCGCATACATAATTTGGATTTTGTTTTTCTTTGGAAAGAATTAGAAGCGACGTAGAAGACCAATGAAGACAGCCAGTATTTTCCTTAGCCCACCCACTTTAACAATTATTCGCCGAGACACTCTGGAACGTGGGAGTTGAGTGAGATTCAGTATCTCTACGCAATTAGATCTTTGATCTATTTCACAGTGAAACCCATATGGGCCTGATTTACGGCCTATGGTGCTTTAGAGATCTCACTTAGGGGTGATACGGACATAATTTGCACAAATTGGATCCATGTGTCGTTATCTGTTACTTATTGTATGAAGCCTAGCAATTTTATATATAGATACAGAGTTGGTAGGAGCATTAGAATATGGTCACCTGATTGAAAGTTTTCGAAGTAAAATTCCAGAAAAGTGTAATTTTTTTAATTCGCACCGATATCATAGTAGCAACAGTTATATTTTTGAATGTTTATTTCTATCTTTGATCAGAACCCTCAAAAATGGATTGTTTTTATTTTGTCATATGATTTGTAATTTGAGGATTAGGCCTATTGGGAACACCTCATTAAAAAAACGCGTACAAAAAGTCTACCTCATGCGTTACGTGGAAATGACGACAAATTTGCTTGAGAGCGCAGAGTTGCTTCCCTGCATGGGCTGCAAACAAGCTTAGCCAGCCCTGATTACGATAATACTCTGTCTGTGCTTAGTGACAGTTCGCTTTCTCACGGCATTTACTTCATTAATTGCTTTCTTTTCTGGCCTGTAGGTA
This sequence comes from Oxycera nigricornis, assembly GCA_963942545.1. NCBI lineage: Eukaryota > Metazoa > Arthropoda > Insecta > Diptera > Stratiomyidae > Oxycera > Oxycera nigricornis. The sequence continues at coordinate 84,100,673 of OZ012660.1, forward strand.
TTGAAGGCGTTTCAATATATGTATTCGCAAACATGCATATACACTTTATGGTTCCAAGGAAGTATATAGATACAGTGTAGATTCTTTCACACATCAAGCGCATAATTTTATAATTTGAATGAAAATATCATCAGTGATTCAAGTAAATGAAACCAGCATGCAAACGGGGCTAAAGTCTGCCAGAATTATTTTTGGAGGACTCCAACTTTGACCGGTGAAAAAGTATGATTAAGTGTGATTACATAATTATATCTTCATATCTACACCGAAGCACCAGCAAACGTACCTAGTCAAGACTTCAAAAATATGACCCCCCCCCCCCTTATCAAAATTCTGGGTACGCTACTGTCGTGGACAGTTTTTTTCTACGAGCATAACTCACGTAAAAAAATTCGTATCGACTTTGTTGAAGTGTCAATTGAAGCATCTTTGCAATTTTAAGAGCTGATTAGTTTTTGGGACACTTCGGTCGGGTTGGTTTGCTGTTTTGACCCTTTGAAGGTCATTTCTGTCGTGCGCTATATCTCGTGAACCAAACGTATGAATTGCTTGATTAAGGTAAACCAGCAAAACTTTTTTCCGTGATTACAAAAAAATTAAATTAAAAATAAAAAATCATTCAAAGTCATATTCAATAATCTCCCTTATTTACGTAAACAATGGACACTCCTGTAGATGATACGATTAATATTAACTCATTCCAATTAATGTTATGAATACGTTTAATTATTATTATTTAAAGTAGTAGTATTTTCATAACTAGTATTGTGTTTGATATTTTTATTACTCAAGGGTTGCACCTCAAGGTTGGTTTTAAATGGGGATTGGATTAAATCTTATGTATTTTTTTTTGAAAATGAATTGGTCTTCATAATCCTTCATACTAACCTTCTTCCGAAATTTAGACAACGTTTTAAAGGGAAAACAATTTAACTTCGACAATGCTGTAAAACTGTCTTTCCGTGATTTCGTTGACTCTTGTCCACCAGGGTTTTATACCACCAGGTTGAACAACCGACCGCTTAAATGACAAAAGTGTGTAGATACTATGGGTGGATACTTTGAAGAATGAAACAATTCTTTATATTTGCAAGTTTTCAACAAATCGCTTTTTTTTACCAATTTCATCCTTGAATACCCGATGTTAATGCCGAAAATCATTTCAAGCCGATCTTGATTTAGTCAGTTTGTTTTAATGAACATTGTATTTGTTTTTTATCCTAAAGAATTCAGTAGCTGAGATGAAGAGGCGTTATTTGATAAAATGCTGTATAAAATGGTAATACCTACTTATGATTTTATATTTTGATTTTTTTAAGAGTCTCACTTTTTTAAAAAAATAAAAAAATAAAGACCAGTTTTAAGCTTATCAAATATTTTTATCACAAGCCCTTATTCAGTTGGCTTGCATATTTTATTCCGTTCGCAAATATACAATTGTTTTACACAATTTTTCTACAATTTTTATAACAAACGTACCTTTTGAAGTTCCAAGTAAAAATATATATATTGTTTTCAAGTCGCATTCAACATTCGAATCGTGAATTGTAGTGAATTAAACCATTCCAATCAAATTAGTAGTTGGAAAGTACAGCCAATGCCATTGAGAAGGAAAATATTGTAAGCAAATCGTTTCGCTAGTTATTTGCAATATTTTACTAGCAGCTTGACTGCCATGTACACTTAAATGGGTGCACACATGAACTGCATCAAAACCTAGTAAGACCGTCACCGTCTAATCTACATTTTCCATTGCCCGTTGCAGACGTGTATGCATGCATTCTGTTATTTTCAAGTTTCGTGAAAGAATATGCAAAGGTGGACAGTTCCTTAATTTTAACAATTTTGCAAGTCATCGGTCGATATTTAACTCAACTTACCACTACAATCACGCTAGAATTTCACATATTCAAAACAATTATAATATTTTTCATCCAGTTATTTTAAATCGAAAGCATCACATTTTAAAAGTTAGTTAGGGTTGTGTAGACTCTAACGTTATAAACAGTATGCAAAAAATCTTTCGTCCTTAAGAGGTTAAACCACAGTAGAGAGCAAAAATTTAACGTATTTTTGCAATTTTTTTTAAATGGAAGGAAAAGTAAAAGGTTAATTCTTTCTAAGGATGTTATTAAGCATGTTTGGATTTTTTTTTTAAAAATTGTTTATTTAAAAATATTACAAAATTGTTGCCCAACATTTTTTGGAGGGGCTCCGCGGCACGCAGTAGAAGTGCAACAAAAATTAATCTGGTTTTTCTTAAACTACATTAGTTTAGTTATAGAATTAAGTAGGGGATTTTGAAAATATTCATTATTGGCAAGCATTTGGGAAAAAAGTTCATTTTTTTACAAAAAACGGCCACTCATTTCTACCTAAAAAATCGAAATATTAACTCATCGAGAATCGGCTACGCATTTCTATGCGGAATGTTGTTTAGAAGACGTGATATTAATTTGGAGTGAAAAAATAGAAAATTGTTTGAGTTATGCTGTGTGCCGATTTGAAAAAACGTGTTTCGAGAAAAATGCGTTTAAAGTTTTGATTCACTTTACTTTACGTCTTCTCTCAACATCAAAGGACGCTGTTCTAACGTTCTATTTGTTCAACATCTTTGAAAATGTTTCTAACAACATCTGTTAGTGTATTAGAGAAGTTAGAAATCGAATGGTAAGACATAATGCTGTACCCGAAAACGACACCTGCTCGTGTCGTTTCGGAGCATTCGGGAGGGGTTGAGGAAAAGCTCAAAATTTCAATGAAAACGATTTCTGGCAGATATGAAACCGTTTCGCTCTTATTTCAGAGGATTTAAAAGATTTTTAAGTCAATAAAATTAAAATCGATTTTTGTAAGGAGATGAACCGAATTTTATCGCAGAATAATTTTTCACTCGGGGTGAATACAACTAACACAAAATTGTCTTTGCAAAACGTTATTGGAATCAATTTGTAAATAAATTTTTTCTCGAATTAAAAGTAGTGAAATATTAAAAATTCTAAAAAAATCAATATCTTCAAAAATAGTCCCAATTTCAATTTTTTCACGCTATCGTTTTTAATATATAATTCCATAAGAATAAAATTATGTTGAAAGTGAGGAAATTGTAGTGGAAAAGATAAATAAAATCCGAATAAAATCGCTGTTTTGAAGATTTTTAACCAATACCCCGATTTTAAGGTTGCGTCTATTGACTCCATCAATGCAAAAAAAATATTCCGAAAAAAGATAGTTAACATCATAATCTGTTGATTGTTAGTTTCAAGAAATAGTTCAGCTTGTGAATAATGACCGATGTGAACGAGATATTTAATGTAGAGTGAGTAGCCAAATTGATTGGCAGCAGATTAAAATTGTTTTTCGGGCACCGTGAATTGCGAGTCGCCTACATAATGCAGTTTTAATATCTTTACGGCTATTGTTTTCGTAAAACATGGATGAGACATCATTTAGTACATTTCTGTTTTTAAAATCATCAACGCAGAATAAGTCCAGCAGTTTATATTTATTTGTGCAATTAATTCGAGATATGATAGACGCAAATTGTTATTCTTAAACAAGGCAACAAAAAAGTTTCTATATCCTCTCGGATAATTCTAAATCTTACTGTATTAATATTATAACGTAGTTTTTGCACTAAATGAGATATTTATAGCCATAAGATTAAATACTTAAGTTGTGTGTCCTGGAAGCATATAGATTTGTTCATAATTTCTTGCCCAACAGTTAAATTCATTTGATGAAGATTTTTGAATAAATAGGTTCATCGTTTCAAGAAACATAATTAAGATTATATATACACACATGAATGAAAACTAAACCTAATTCTTCATGTGAACACTTACCCGCTTGAGAGATTTATTTTACTTTTAATAATTTGTGTAGCCTCCTTTGGCTTATTTTACAGCTTTAATTCGGTTGGGCATACTATTGACAAGGTTGCCTAAGATATGGGGCACAATTCAATTTGAACCTGTCTACAGAGGTCAAAGGTCAGGATTTTTAATGATATTTTAATTTTTAAAGTGTTTTCAAGCTTGTATAGCGAGATGCCGTGAGGCAGGATTATTGACGCTCCGTTGGGTTTCGGTATTCTCGACTAAACTCTCCTGAATAACGAAAGTATAAGCATGGTCCACCTTTTTATCACGAAGCTCAGGAGATTTTGAAGCCAATACGCGAAAATTTAACTTCGAATGATTTATTAGAAAGGTGCTTCGTAATTCGTAAAGAATAGTAAACGCTTTTTTCTCGAATTCATGTTTTTTAAGCTGGCGGACACGATTTTTAAAACATTGCTAGACCGATCATTTCGATTTTTCAATATGTCGTTGTCCACATATTTATATGGCTATAGCTATAGCGGAATCATTATGATCGGTATCAAATTTTCCGATTTTCACTCAATTTTCACCCTTAAAAATAGTTTTTTTTAAAAAAAGGCCGGCATTTTGTTATTTTCTAATGAAAAAATCATTCCGGTACCTGCCATAGGCACGTAAACAAGGACTAATTTGGCGTTTTTTTTTGTTTCCACATGATCCAGTCACCTGAAATCACGTCCGTCGTTATTATTTGATATTTTTTTTAAAAAAAATCATGTTAAAAAACAAAATCTAAAATAATATTTTTGTACTAAAGTACCTGTTAATTATGTACAAAATTTCAAAATAATATCTCTTTTCTTTCTATGAAAAGCAAAATGGTATTTTTTTTTCAAAATCGTAACCTAAAAGACCCTTTAAACCGCACAGCCGAATAGTTCTTGGAATGAAAGAGTCTTCTAAGATGCTAACGTAGTCTAAAGCTCGCATTGCTCTATTGATCCGTCGTATTTTCCCACACTTGTTTTTTTGTTTCCTTCACACTAGTATTTTCCAAAGGACCAATAACTATCATGCCATTTAAATATGAAATATTTCGCTGCAATAATCCTCACAGAACATCTCAGTTTATTATCTGCTGCGATCGAATTGCAAATAGCGTTGCTCCTTTTTTCATCATAATTTCAAAGCCTGAACAGATAAAGAGCACTTGATAGAAATCTTCATTTGTGCAGAATAAACATAGCCAAACCCTTTTTTAATTGGTTTTCAACAAGGTGCCTTCCACATGCAAAACTTTTCGCATTAGATTTTAAACTGAAGTCATTTCTTCCCAAAACCGACCGGAGAATTTGAGATACTATCGTTTTAAAATTTACACAGCTGCGATACATTTCCACGAAAAATGCGATTCAGGACGTTACTCGTAATTTATCGCCGTAAACTGTGAACAATTACAATTTAAATACATGTTATTATATTATTATCACTCTTATAAACATTCAATTTAGTATTTCAGGTAGACCAAAATTTTTACGTGAATGAATTAAAATTGTCTTTGTTGTTTGTTTGCTTCAGGTATGTCATAACCACGTTATGCGGAGAGCCATGCCCCTGCCCAGATGCCGTCGTGATACTTCTGTTCTGGATCGGATACTTCAATTCAACGCTCAACCCGCTCATTTATGCGTACTTCAATCGAGACTTCCGGGAAGCATTCCGGAGCACCCTGACTTGCTTGTTCTGTACGTGGTGGCGAGATAGACTACCCTTAGATGTAGATGTAAGAAGATCGAGTTTGCGATATGACAATCGCGCCAAAAGCGTGTATTCCGAGAGCTATCTGAACTCCAGCCACCCGCAGATACGCTCCAGCGCACAAATGATCGAAAATTTATAATGAAACCAAATATTGACCGCAACAATACAATAATTATAGTAATTTAGATTAATATGATACGTAGTACATGCAGGAGGAAATTCTCACTTATTTATTTTTAAGATGGTGCTTCCAAAAACAATGGCCGAACGAAGTAAATTTTTTTATATATCCCGCGCTGCGTTTCTACGGAACATCTGCCAGGATACCAATGAAAGCAATATGAAATCTGGTTGATCGTTTTTTGAACAGTTTTACAATTATGATTTAATGTAATGATAGAGATCAAACACTTAAGTCTGTTCGAATCAACATACAGTTCAGTTTGATGCGACCAAATTTTTGAAGGCGGAAGAGAACTCCACCCAAACAATATCAAACAAATAGTACATACAAATCAGAAGCCAAGCAATATAAAATACTTCATGTGCATGTATAATTTACCATTTTTCACTTTTCGAAAATATTCATCGTTGTGCAAATGATTTGTTTAGTGTATGTATAGAAATGTAACAATTTAACTCAACATGTTATTAGCTTAAGTAATGATAGTGATTGTGATTTGAGAGATGTTTGTGATAATCAATTGCGCATAAAGCCAACCATTAACTAGAATCGAATGCCACAAGCGTGAGTATTTACCTAATCATAAACGATAAACGATAGTTTGAAGAATGAACCTCATAACACACCGCGCCTAAAATTGTACCATTATTTATTGATAATTTAACAAAGTCATGCATTTATTTTCTAGCAAACAATTACTCTGTGGTGTGCGTAAATAAGTAGCAATACTAACTCTGCTCCAGGTTTCTGTGAGCGTATTACTTCTTGGTTTGAATACGTGCTTACAAATTAGGGCGACTTAACTGACCATTTTCCACATCCTAACACGAATCGATCTATTTGAAAATGTCTTGCTGAAACGTTTCTGTTTAATTTTTCTTACAAATGGAATCAAGCACGTCGTTGTGGTGAGTTTTATCAAATATACCCCAAAGTTTCATCCCACAATAAAGTTTGTTGAACGTTGTACATGTCCTTTTAAGTGTACACTCGTAGTTTATGTCCGAATCCACATGTTTGGAGACAAAATTCTGCACTTTGACTGCAACAGTTGATGATTAAAGTCTACCTTTCGGATTTTTCTTTATTTAGTAACTATCAATTTTGCCTATATAAATAGGGTTTAATCGATAAGTATTTATATTTAATATCAAATGTATACCAAAGATTGTTTTATTTTTGAAAAATAGTGATTGTTTTGATATAAGTTCGGAAGTTTTAATGGTTTCGTTTTATTTATTTTTCATTTTAGAGGCTTAACTACGTAATCAGGTAACGAGTGAAAGTTTAGTATCTTTAAGTAGGAAATTGATGATGATATTTCTGAAACCCAAAATTTACATTAAGATGGTTTAAAAATGCAAACTAATCGAATACCGAACGAACTACGTATTTGTATGTAATATGTAGTTCAGAAATGACTTGTTTATAAAAAGTTGATTTGCTATTGGAAAATGCAATTCAAATGAAAATGTCCTGCACAACGTTTACCTAGTTTTTGGTGAATGAATTAAATTTTCTTCTTGGTAATATTTTCCAATTGTTCACTTGCCTTAACATCGAAAAGTTTAATACTCAAACTCGCTAAATGTCGTATGCTAGAATTTTTTACAGTTTATGCAAAATAGGGATTTGGAGGAGCTACATCTGCTATAAATTTCGCAAGTCAGCTGGCGTACTTATTTTTCAAATGCTTTTGTATTCTTATTGGAGGAACAAAATTTTTTTTCGTCCGTTTTTCAATTTTTTAGGATAGCTTATACCAAATCGTTAGTTCTAGGGTTTTAGAAAAACGTTTGCCATGAAAACCGTCAATAAATGGGATTTTGTAGAAAAATGGAGTTTCCAGCGGACGTGGCAGGTGGTATTTTAAAAATATAAATGCAATTTTCTGGAAATCGCGTTGTTTTTACTAACCACCATAATTTCACCCAATCTTCTAGTTTAACCATGCTGAAATTTGTTAAAGTTAAATATTAAAAACATATTTTCATATGATGTGACGTAAGACTATCTACCTAATAGAATTTTTTATCTTATTTTACATATATTGTAAAAAATGTAACGAATTATTATTCAAAAAAACCAAACGGCTGCTATGTAACAAAACTTTCCTAAGTAAAATCTAGTGATGACAACGCCTAGTTTCAAAATTTAAATGATCAGTTCTTTCGGCTATTTTTATTCATTTGCGATTAATAATCTTATTAAAACATTTCTTTCGATTAATTGAGTAATGGTCGAAGTCAGTCGTTTCATAGTTTTATGGAATCAAGGAAGAGCTTCACCGAAATTCTCGATATTGAGCCAACTTGGATCTTGCATGTAACGATGCTACGTTCTTGCGTTTTGTGTTTAAATTTTTTTTTATATTTTACATATATTTTATTTATTATTTTCATATTTATCTTATCAATTTTTGGAACTTTTATGTATGCACTTCTTTTCATATTTGCCGAATATTTCATTTTTATGTTTATACATTTTTGAATATTTCGATTTTGAGTTTTCGCATTGTGCTTTCATCTTTACTTTGCTAGCCTTCATGCTCAATATTCTTCAACTTGAAGAAGGGACACCTTGATGTGGCACACGAATCACCACCAGGAAGGAAGAAAACGCGCAAGAAACTTCACCTTTCCCCTAGAAGTGTGGATGGACAAGTTCAAATGGAGCTGATCCAAACATTTGCCATAAGGACTTTCGTTGACATCAAATTGGTCGAAATTTTACTTGGTTTCCGTTGACACATGCGACATTCCACTATTGCGGCTATTGGTAAATCTTCATGGTATGCCGGGGATATTTTTCTCTGGGCGCAACTTCGGAATGTTTTGCTCAAAAATATATGTTAAGTATTTTTCCAGAGGTCTGTCATGTTTTACCTCTAAACTTTAATACAGAACCGATAATCGGTTTGCATATTCACAGCTTTTTAATATGTTAAACACATTTTTAAGAGTTACTTTTGAAAATATGGTAAACATACATTCATTTATAAGTTAAGGACAAATGCAACATTTCAAGAGTCTTCTGTTAAATTTTTGTGAAAAAATATTGTGAGCTGAACCAATGACAGCAAATCTTCGTATACATCCAAAACAATTGCTTTTTGGTGATCATCGTAACTCATTACTGGATCATCTGTCGAGGTTCAAAACGTCAATTGTTTTTATTTTATTGATTTTGCAATTTTTACAAGTAAAAAGACGAATTTTTTGAATTTATGAAAATTTTCTGATAAAAATAGGCAAATTTGTTGTTTTAAAGTAAATTGTAACAACAAAAAATACAAAATTTTGATGTTGTTACCTCGTAATTTATGTATGCAGTAAGTGTGCAAAATTTACAAAGGATCGAATAATTAGTTTTTGAGTTACAGTCATCACCGACTTTGAAAAACTAAATCTGAGAAAATTAATAATAATAGGAAAATTGATTGCAGAGCATATATTTAATAGCTGTATCTCCGTCAGTTTTACTCCAATCAGTCTCAAATTTTAACTGGATACTCTTGAAAAGCTGGCTACCTTTTTTAAGCTTCTTTGCTAATCATTTGTAATTCATTTTCTCATTACAAGTGGCCAAGGCAACTGAATTTAAAAAATAATGTGCAACTTTTTATAGCGTTTGGAAACATGTTTCATTTCATATCCCTCTCCCAGCAGAACCCAGAATACTAGGTGTGAGTCCAGGTCTTCCCGCTTTCCTGTATTTACTTTAGAAGTAACTGCTTTGTAAGGTTGCTTGATTCCTTTTCATTTTTGTAATTAGATCCCATGATGTATCTCCTTTTCTATAAATGTATAATCCGCTGTCGCACTTTGCGCAAACGATAATATTTTCCATTGATTGATTTACCGGCCAAAGGATTACGCTAATGCTTGGTGCTTCTTTGGGCCTAGTGCCCTGCACTGCCTATAATGACTGAAAATAATTTAATACTTTGGTGAGACATCGTTTCTTCCTTTTTTCTCAGATTAACTCCAAACAAGCAACATTTATGAATGGGAATCGCAAATAGAAATCCATTTACTTTGAAACTTGGTTTATGAAGTTAGTGGGTCTTCCTTCTATGTTCAGGATATATTATCTGAATTTTGAAAGTACCCAGTAGAGTATACTAGGCTCTCGTCAAAAATATTAACCTTGACACTGTGTTATCCTTGTCGTATCGTTCACGCAAGTTTTGTCTACATGGTCTTCTTGTGACATGCATTTGAAAGTTAAATTTAAATTGATCAAGAAATTGCATCTGTTAAATACAGGCAGTCCTCGACTTACGTCGTTTCGATTTACGTCGTTTCAAGTTACGTCGAACAATGTTTTGACACTATTCCTCAAGCATACGTCAATCGTTTCGATTTCCGGTATAGAAGAATTCACTTGTCGCGAGGTCAATGTGCGTGAAGCCGGCGGGGTGCGGTGTCGGCGCGCGGAGATTACCCGCACATGGTGCTGATTTTGTTTAGTTAGTTCAGGGACAACAGACAATCAAGACGTAATACATTAATTTTTTTGTTTCATCTTTGTCAGTTTTTGTTTTTACATACATATTTAAGTGAATTTTAATTTAACTATGCCACCTAAACAAGACAGTAACAGTAAAGTGAAGAAGAGAGTAAGAAAGACAATTACAATGGAGGTTAAATCTTAGATTTTTAAACTCAAAGATCGCGGTTGTTTGACTTCATCTATTGGACAAGAACTTAATTTATCACGCACGACCGTACAAACAATATTGAAAGATAAAGAAAAACTCCTAGCAGCTCTACCTTCCGTCTTTTTAAACAGCACTATTAAACGAAAAAGGAATGCTTTTATTTGTGAAATGGAAAAACTCTTGTACACTTGGATTCAAAATCAAACTCAGCGGTGGGTTCCTCTAAGTTTGGCTACTATTCAAAATAAGGCGCTGAGTATCATCAACACACTGCAAAATAAACGTGGCGAGAATAATAGTGAAGAAACAAAATCTTTTTCTGTCAGTCGCGGATGGTTCATGCGCTTTAAAACGAGATATTCGTTACATAACATTTGAGTGCAATCCTTTGTATATCCTTTGTTATAAATACAGTTTTTTTTAAATTTTGAGTCGTGTGGATCCTAACCATTGAGTTTTACATGTAAACATGAAAAAAAATATGTCTCGACTTACGTCGTTTCGATTTACGTCGCGTATTTCGAGAACCTAACATGCCGTAAGTACGAGGACTGCCTGTATACAATTCAACCTGAAGACATGGAAAAATTTTATTTCCGATTGGTGGTAGTTTTTTGCATACTTAGAAGGTAGAAAAATATATTTATGACTAGATTCCTGCTGTCGTATCCACCGTAGATAGGAAGTGATTTTTTTCTCTTTACAATCTATATGCTTAACAAAGGATTCTAACTTCCGAGTAAGATTCATCCCAATCAAAAGTATTTTCCAGCACTTGATGCATCAAGAATCAATCTTACGTGGCAAACAACATTTTCCTTTCATTTAATCAATTCGGAATTCAGTATTTTTTTCAGTATAGAACAATTCTTGTGAAACTTGCACAAATGAAACTTTTGCTACTAGTTCATGGTGTGTTAATGAAATTGTAAGAATTTTTTTAACAAAACAGCTATGAACTCTATTTTACATATATCTGTACAGTGAAACCCTTATCTTTGTGGCTACATTAAAATGTTGGTTGGATTCCCTTTTCTTCACCAGCAAATCATTCGTAGTGTTACTTAAGTTAGAAGAACTTAGCTAGATGCATTTCCGTACCTAGTTTTCGTCTTATTTCAAGAGCTGAAACTTTATCATTTTCGTTACGTTTATTCTAGTTTATGTTCGGTTGATCCAAGATTACAAAAAGCAGGAGCCAAAATTGGATTAGTATATGGGTAATTTTGTGATCAATCAGGATGAAAATTAGTATTAAAGGCATGTAGAAATATGTCCTATAGCAGCATCTTCAATTTGTCTCAGTTTAATACGTCATGGATTCGGTGTGATGTTTTTCAGCTATTTTTCAAAATGTTTGTTTTTTTCTTTTCGAAAATTAATTCTTAAACGAAAGAATACATCCCTCACTTTTAAATGCAAACTGTAACCTCATTACTCACTTACCTGCCTACCCCCTCTTTATTTGTGGGTATTTAAAATATAATTTGTTTTATTTGTTTCATGTGTATAACTTTTTGAGAAGACTAAATTTAGTTTCACTTCACGGTTAGATTCAGGTACTGCAACATATTAATAAGATTCTTATATTCAACGTGAGACTATGCGAAGATTGTCTGAAGCTGGGTTCGAATAAGGACAGTGTTTAAGACAGGACAATAGTGTTCATAGCATACATACTCTTTGCACATTTGACTTACATATATAGACAGAAAATTGCAAGCCACATCAACATTTAGTTACGACATTAATGCTCATAAGGACATTCTGACTTTCTATCTCCTCAAGACAATTACTTCCCATGTTCATATGTTCATCGAATGTAACTGCAACCTCATTTTCTTCGCCCTTGCGGTGTCCCTTCCTCGTGGCATCAAAACGTGTTATGATTATGAATTGAGATCGATACTGCCTGTTATTTACTTTATTTTTTTGTCTATTCTTGGTATCCTTTCGATGTTAGCTTACGCATTCCAGCTGCATTTCATATTCACAAAATGTAAATATATATAATTCTCAGAGGTTCAGGAAGATTAAATCAAGTTCATAATGCTCACAAAGAAACCAAGTTAACAATATTATTTTATATGAAAAAGAACTCGACTCAAATCACTTAGTAAGTAAATGAAATTTTGTGAAACAAATCAACATTGAATACGAACTATGTGAAAATACTGGCCGAGAAGATTAAGAGCGGAAAGATTATGCTTATTTCAGTAGCCAACAATGAATCAAAGGAAACATTTAAAAGGGTGTGTCGTTAACAGTCACTTGGTGAAAGTGTTAAGTGATTGCAACACAAAATGGTAGAATGGAGAATGTCTTGAAAGGTCTGAGTTATGTTGACCATACCATACCGATAAATCGAACTGTAACAATGCAAGCAATAAAATTGCTTTGATCGCTATGGACACATTTTATAGCTCACAGATTGCTGTGATGACTTTAACGACCAGCTTGCAAATTGTGGAGGGACTAAGAATAGTGTATACTCTCAATACATGTATGTATGTATATGAATAATAAACAATCCACAAAAATACGTAATTCAGTACCTAGAAATCTAGATGGGTCAAAACTCATGAGTTTTTACGTTTTGGTTGTTAAATTTTGACATGGTGAACAACTTTATGTCCCGAAATATCTTCAAAATGTTATGTTTCCTAAATCATCTAAAGTAATTTTTATAATAAAAGAAAGAAATCAACGTCAAAAATTTCTGTAGTTGTGAATCACTGACAGAGAGTTGATCTTAGTAATTAAGTTAAGTTAAACTTATAGATGTCTAATAAAGAGTTTTATTTTTCAAAAATTTAAACTGTGCTTTAAATTGAACAACTATCATCTGATCGCAATACAATTTCTACAATTTTACAAGGAGAAGCCACGGCATCGCCCTCTCAGATCTGGATGAAATTTGACGCATAAGTAAAAGATATGAAGGAAATTTGATCCCTAACATATAAAACCGCAACAATATTTGGGGAAAAACCTTCAAACTTTTTAGCGATACTTATCTGTTAGTCAGTTTTTACATCTAACAGAAGCGGTGTAGTGTAGAAAGCAGCGCGACTAGCCCATGATAATGAGGTCGTGTCTTTGATCCTCGGTCGGTATTGCATTTTTTTAAATGTGGATGTAATTAGTTTAACGTAAATCGGCAATGTTCAACTACAAATATATTTATTTGTAGAAATCAGCAAATTATTCGATCATTTATATATGTAAATTATACTTAAAGCTTATTGTTGGGCGGATGGATTATTAAAAACTGTTGTAATCGAAGCAATATCATAGTTGCCGATAGGATCGTGCCTTGTTTCTAGAATCAACCCTGCGTCCTTTTTGTGTGTCATAGCCAATTGGACAAAAAGCAATAAGCCAGAGTGGCGACCATTGTATCTAGCCATAAATGCTACGATGTTCAGTAATTGTGGCAGAAGAGGTGTGCTGACAAGTCCCGGGCCTGACAATGAAAACAAGGTTTTAAAATTTATTTATTTTGCTTTATTTTTCAATATAGTCCACGGAAAGACTAGTACATTTTTCATATCGGTGCTTTAATTTAGTTATATAGTCTTTATAAACCGAAACGTCGAGCTCCTCAAAATATACATTCGCAGCAATAATAACTATGTCGTTGCTCTCAAATCCTTTGTCCACCAAGCCAATTTTTGAGGTAAGGGAACAAAGCGTAGTCGCTGGGTGCTAAGTCGTGCGAATTAGGTGGACGAGGAAGCGATTCGAACTTTAATTCGTGAATTTTAGCTGATGCAACGATTGACGAATGAGCTAGTGCATTGTCATGGTGAAACAAGATTTTATTTTATTTCTTTGTTCAAACGATCCAATAAATGTGCATAGTACTCGTCATTGATGGTTTCACCCTTTTCAAGGTAATCAATGAAAATAATTCCCCTTGCATCCCAAAAAACGCTCGCTAAAACCTTGTTAGCTGACCAAATGGCCTTTGCCATCTTTGGGGCTGGTTCACCGGTTGCTGCCCACTGTTTTGACTGTTTTGTGTAGTGATGGATCCATGTCTCATCCATAGCTATAATTCGTCAGGATTTCGTTTAAAGAGTGCCAAATTCTCACTTGAAACAGTTTTCCTTTCGAACTTTTGCTCAGACGTTAGCAAGCGCGGCACGCATCTTGCGCAGAGCTTCCTCATGTGCAAAATATTATTTAAAATATTGCCCACGCGCTCTTTTGATATTTTTGCAGTCTCCGCTATCTCAGACAATTTTCATTTGCGATCTTCTAGCACTATTTTGTGGATTTTTTCTACTATTTCAGGTGTTGTCACTTCCACGGGACGTCCGGAGCGTGGCTCATCACTAGTTCTCGTACGACCTTTTTTAAATTCAGAAACCCATCTTTTAACCATTAAATATGATGACGGAAAGCCTATTAGTGTGTTTTCCATCTCCTCGTCTATTTGAGAAGGCGTTAAACCCTTTAAATGAAAGTATTTTATAAGTGCACGTTTTTCACAATCTTCCATTATTGTAAAAATGTCAATAGTGTTTTAATCAAAAGGCTGTCAAATGAATACTAATTAATGTCATAACCTGAAAATTTATATATAAGCTAGTTAAAGACAGTACTGAAGAATGCCGATAGAAAAATATATATGGAGGCGCCATCTCTGTGTCAGGCCCGGGACTTATCAGCCCACCCTCGTATAGGCCTTCGTTCCTAGAATCCAGTCTTTGTTGTCTCCTTGCCTCATTGCTAAATTGGGTAATTGTGTAGCAATAAGAGAAACAGAGAACGGTGGCACCAATCGTAATGAAATTAAAATTAATAGGAAGAAATGAAGTTACTAAATTTTAAGGAAAGGATGCATGTGCGAATATATATACAAGAGCTAGTCTTTAGTGTGGTTTGCTGGTTCGTTAGCTAACTAGTGCGAATCATACTATATGACCATCCGGCAAGGATTTTGCTTCGAGCAAAGCAATCCGAAATTATGGAACTGTTGAACAATTACGTCTCTAAGATCTACTATGTGACACAACTACTGAACACTATAGCATTTATCTAGCCACGTTGGGCGTCATCGTGCTTTATTGCTTTTTGAACAAGGAATGACCATTCCGTCAACTATGGTTTTGCTTCGATTACAACGCAGCGTGACGCGCTGCTTCCTACACTACACCGCTTCTGTCAGATGTAAAAAACTGATTAACAGATAAGTATCGCTGTAAATTTGAAGGTTTTTCCCTCAAGTTGGGGGTGGGTGGAAGTGGGTTGTTGCCGTCCTATATTTTAAGGATGGAATTTCCTAGACATCTTCTACTTATGTGCCTAAGTTCATCCAGATCTGAGAGGACGATGCCGTGTGTTCTCCTTGTTAATGTGTAAGGTATATGGAGTACTGGTATTATCATGCTCATCCTATCTCGTTCTAAACATGACCAAACTACTGCCAAACCGTCACACAAATTTCCAAAAAATTTAAAGATGCCCCTTCTGGTAATGGGAATAAAGCAATAAATATACTCAATGGTGTTACCATGCAGTTGAATCATTGCATGCAAATAAAACAATGAAAGAGGTGCGAAATGGTTCATCACAAACAAGCATTTGCATTAGCAGGTATTGTTTTTGTGAGAGGACCGCTAGCAGTTTTCAATTAAAATTAATCAGCCAAACGTGAAAGCAGTGAAAACGGTGATTTGCGCCGTGATATGGTGAAAAAGCAACAACGAACAAATACTGCAAATTAATAAAAACAACACCAACGAGCGCGAACATGTGAAGTATTTCCGTTTTCCAAGGGACACATCACTGCAGAAAATATGGATGACGAAGTATGGCAGAGCCGAAAATGACGGAGAAAAAAATCCTGTGGTCTGCTCCAAATATTTTATGTCAAAACATTTCAATTCGGACTTTACAAATGTGCTACAAAATTTCGAGAGGAAGTGTTGTAGGCTCCTGAAAACGGACGGCATTGCAATGGAAAATCTACCGTTCCCCTCAGAGTGCTGCGATTCACCCTCAAAAAGGCTACTGGAGACAAATGTAGCTAATATCGAACAAATGATAATTGAACCGTAAGTATTAGAACAGGAACGTGCGTTTCGATTATTAAGAAGACCGCCTATATGACGGGGCGAACGTTATCAGGTTCGCAAAGCAATCACGGCCTGAACGAGTTGAGTTTATGGTTTCGTAGTTTTGGGCTACGTTGGGTCGAAATCCCTTCGGAATCAACAAGGTTCTGCAGGATTCATAATTTCCCGAGAAACCTATCGTCCCCGTTGATATGTACATCATTATTGTGAAGATGCTTAATCATATAAGTACACTAAAGCTATTGTTAGCATTTGTTAATTCACCATGCATCAATTTCGCAACTATTCATAAAAAATTTACTTACGCCAATAACACATCCATCAACTTTCCTACTGGAATAGAATTTCAATCTTATTGAAGCGAGATTAAAATTTGCACTGGGAATTTTTCCGCATCAGTTACGTACATGTGCGGATCGAACGAGTTTGGAAACACGGAAGATCATACCATGTAGTCCATATACCTTGGTTAGTGTGAAGTAAAATCAATTTTTGTTGTCCTTACTCGTTTTATTCTACTTCTCCAATAAGGACTTAGTTTATAATCATGGTATAAAAACGACCAGGTAGTCTCGTCCGAAGCTGTGATGACGTAATGCGTTGGAAAACGTATGAAATTTTGCCCAGTTTGAATTTCAGTATATAACACTTTGCGGCAAACAAGATGTGATTTTCCTGCTGGGTGGAGTTTCATGTATTGGAAGGAAAAGGTAGATGATGTGCATATGTTGCATGAGGGTATGTAAAAATTGAGATTTAAATTATATTGATGGTGGATGCGGAGGAAAAATAAAAAGAAACAACTGTAATGATTTTGAAGAACAGCATGCAATTTGCAGCTTAGGTAGCAAGTTTTTGAACCTTTCGTTTACGTGAATTTACATTGTCAAGCAACAATTGGTTAAGTATTCTTATTTTAAAATATAATTTACACCCAAAAAAACACGTTTTGATTTTAAGATGTAAATCATTACTATCAGCTAGACTAATCAATTGTTTTAAATAATTGGGTACAACTTTGAGCGATGACTCATAGTAGCTAGTAAGTATCTCTTCGAGTTGCTTCAGCTTCCCGACAAACGCGCATGTTGGTTTTTGCAGGACTCCTTCCGTGATTTGGTCAGTCCACGTAAAACTTGTTGAGTATTTTTCTGAGTATTGCGCCAAAAGACTGAGAATGCTGGATTTTAAACGATGCAGAATATATCCAGCTATATACTCTAGCGCATCGTTTTTGTTGCCTGACAATTTTCCAAATTTTAATGTGTGGCATTTTTCAAACGTGTGATTCAAATGTGACATTTCGTTATATTTTGTCTTGCAACATGCGTCGTCTCCAATTTTTTACTTTGGCAGCCCTAATTGCATTGAATCTATGACGTTTCAAAAATGGCTTTATTTATATCATTGATTTTCCTATTTAACAAATTCTTAAGCCTACGAACTATCATCTAACTTAAAAACTAAATGACCACTAGGGCGCTCAAAGTTTATCAATCTTTATTAATATGCATGTTAAATGCATAAGAAATGTCGCTTATTTTCTAACTTATCAGCACTATTGTTAAATTTAAATTAGAAAAACAGAGAGAGAAAAACAATTTAACGTCACACCTTAACCTAACTTAACCTATGCATGGTTGTATCTGCCAGCAGATACGCCCCGCATGTACCTAATTCAACCTTAATACTAAGTGTGAGTCCATGTCTGCCAGCAGACATAGACCCACATTGTAAATATATGTACTTAATTCTATTTATAATGTTTCTTTAGAACTAACAGAGTGTATTTAAAACAAAAAATATGTACATATCATTGAAGGTCTGAACCATGTCGGACTCTTATATCACTTATCAAACCACCAATATCGATAACGGTCGTGGTCATTTCGATCAACGTCAAACCTTGCGAATGAATAGCGCCACAGCTCGCTCGATCTGCTCGTATCCATTCCCGCGACGTATTCAATCTTCTTGTCGGTTGCGCGCCTATATGCATGGTATACAATCGGGCAACCAAGTGAATCTAGAATGTATCCATTCTCATCCAGATACACGAACGCTTCGGGGGGAATGAAGCCCGTGTTGAGACAACGCTCGAAATACATGTCGTTTGGATAGTATGGCTGCCAAACCCAGGGGTTCTTGCGCAAGGACGCGGACTTTGCAATGTGATTTCGGATTAATCTCACGACCACTGTGTAGACTCTCCGTACCTCAGCGATGTCATAAATCTCCTGGTTGGAAACGCGGTGCAAGTAACCTGTCTCAGCTTTCCTGTACACTCCAATGCAAGCGCGAAGAATCCGTCTCTCGAAGAC
Source organism: Oxycera nigricornis (assembly GCA_963942545.1). Taxonomy (NCBI): domain Eukaryota; kingdom Metazoa; phylum Arthropoda; class Insecta; order Diptera; family Stratiomyidae; genus Oxycera; species Oxycera nigricornis. Next base: position 84,119,512 of record OZ012660.1, read on the forward strand.
TCTTAGCTTCTCCATTGTGCTTGGACTCTGGTTAAACCAAATTGGACATCCATATGTCAGAATTGGTCTGACCAGAGTCTTATAGCACGTCAGCTTGACATCAGCGTCAATATGCTTGGAGCAGAAGAGCCGTCGCAAAGACATGAAAGCTTTTCGCGCTTGCTTCAGCATGATATCCACATGGTGGTTGAGGTAAAGGTACTGATCCAGGTACACACCCAGGTATTGCACGCACATTTTATGAGGAACGGGCTCAGAGCTTTCCTCGCCCTCGTTCGCCACGATGTGGAAATCCCTCCAACTATGCCTCAGGTCTGGATTGGCATGCTGCAGGGTACGTCGGAAGAGAATTGTTTCGCACTTCTGCGCGTTGATCTTCATCCGCCAGTTGCTCGTGTAGAGCTGGATGTCGTTGAAAATCCCTTGAAAATTCTCCTGAACCACTGAGGCCTTCTTGTCTGCCGTGTAGGCTATGAGATCGTCAGCGAAAGCTACCAAAGATCTCTTGGGTGACTTATTGAAGTCGAATGAGCTCAGTAGGGGGCTGATGAAGATCGAGAACAATGTCGGCGCAGTGACTGTTCCCTGCTGCAGACCATTCAAGACCTTAAAGTCGCGCGTTGTTATCAGGCTTCCATCTGTGATGGCAAATGATTTGCCATACAACATACTGCACATCGTGGCAACGAGTGGGTGCGGAAACATGTCCTGAAGTAGCCGAAAAATCAGTCCATCAAGCCACACGGAATCGAAAGCTTTTTCCATGTCGATGAGACACGCTCCGACACATTCTCTGCTGTTGAGCCTAAAACACACGTCCAACGTGACCTTAGCTATTGCAGGGGTGGTCGAATGGCCAGTTCTAAAACCGAACTGGCAATTTTCCATCAGGTCGTTCCTCGTTAGATGCAAATTGAGTGCTCGATTGAGTACCACCTCAAACACCTTGCTGACATTCGGCAGCAAACTGATTGGGCGGTAGCTTTTCGCGCTGGAAGCGGCCATGCCTTTCTTCAAAATCGGAAAGACTTTGGCTCGCTTCCACTTCTCAGGAAAGTACGACCTGTTCAACATGTTGTTGAACAAGATGCAGTAGCTTCGGATTGCAATGTCGGACATGTGTCCAAGAACAACATTTGGAATGCCATCGAGGCCGGATGATCTCTTGGAATTTACAGATCTGAATATGATGAGCAAGTCTTCATAAGAGATGAAGTATTCATCCAAGACATCATCGGGTATCGAGTCATCCTTAAGTGTGTCATCGAAATGGAGAAGTGGCGTGCCGTTCAGGCTTGCCTTGAAGTCGGAAACCTTGGCTTCCACGATTTGGGATATTCGTTTACTCCCACGTTCCGGGTGTGGCCGATGGACCGATTCAAAATGGGCTCCAATTAGCTCTAGCTGCTGAGCGTGGTCACTCACGACGCGGTTGCCTTGCGCGATCACAATTGCTGCTTAGCGCGTTAGAAGGAGGCTTTTCAACTTTTTCAGTCGTTTGATGACTGGGGTATCGTATCCCTCCATGTTGTTCCGAGGCTTGATCTTCGGCACCACGCGATCCATGGTATCCAGAGTCAGATTGTCCAACTTTGAGAGATAGCTTTCTATCTCATCAACAGTCAGGTTTCTGTCATTGGGCACCATGCAGCGCGGGTTATCGCCTGAAGGAGGACATTCCTTCAGATACTCCCGATCAAACCTCGTTTGGAATTTCTTCCAATCGGTTTCCTTTAGTGAATCTATGACGTAGCGTGCGTGAAATGCGCGAGCGAAATAGGATGACGATTTTCTAACTTGTTTACCTTCTCTGTCTATATACCTTGGTTTATAATAGTGAAACTCTTTGCTATGGTTCTATGAGCATATTTTGACACAGAACGCTAAGGCCGTCTAATTTTCGACAATATGAAAGATACTGAGGTCATTAATTCATCCCAACGAGAATATCATCATTTTTTTCTGGTTGAAAGCACATAGTAAGGATAAGCAAATTACGCTTATAGTCGTTCGAAATTTTCCTGAGAAAAATGCGAACAAATGTGATGATTTTTTACAGGTTAGATTACAAAGCCTTTTCTATTTATTTGTAATTCAATATCGACGCTTGAAAGACAAAAGGAAGCTAGCCAAAATGAATGCAGTTTTTGTTATTACGCCGGCTAAAGAGATTTTGTCGCGTGATGCGGCCATCACGCATCATTTTGAATAATTGCTTTCCAAACTTCCATGACTTCCACATTATCGCTGGAATCGTATTTTTTCACGATTTTAAATCCATGAGACTAATAATTACACAGTCCTACAAATTTGATTTTTTTTTCTTTTTTGATGTGAGTGCTCATTTATTAGGTTTTGGGACCTTCTTATGACGAATCTGAAGTCGGTTTCTTTCTATCACATCAGTATTTTTCAAAAAACACATTTATAAAAATCATGTGAAAATTGGGGCATTCAAGAAAAAAAAACAATCAGAAGTAAACAAGTAGCTGAATAATGAGAATTATTTTTATTAACCCTAGAAAGATAATGTTATTTTATAGTACTGAAAAGATAAACTGGCGCCTGAGAGGCGCACAATTTTAACAACCGATTTATTTATAAATTTTAATAATTATTCTTTTTTTTATAACTTCAATGAACAGTTATATTATTAACGCGTCGTAATAGCAGCAAAATTGTACTTACCGAACAGCAGCGGTCGTCTCTCGATAGTGTGAATCAACGACTGAGTTGGTTCGGAAATACAAGCTTATACGCACATCGGTTAACAAAAGAGAGCGATATATCTGTTTCGCGGGCGCCTCCGAGGCGCACGTTATCTTTCTAGGGTTAAACGAATATGTAGTGTTATAATGAACATTAAAAAATATTACAGAGGTTTGTGGAATCTTTTCTTTTTTTTCTGAAAAGCTTCTGTTAAGCGATTTTCTCTGGTGAACCCGGTTTGGATCATCACGCTTCATCATCCAGCAGTAATTGGCCTTCATGCTAATATTACACTTTCCTTGGTACCTTCGCTCCATTTCGTTACTATCATGGTGAAATCTTTTGCCTTGTTCTTCACTAACTGCTCCTAAGTCTTCAGGAAAGTAGCCCAATTCTGAATGAAGAAAATGGACTTTGAGACTCATGAGGCAACCTAATCTTTGGAAATTTTGAAGCATGTTTTCGATAATATTTCCATAATCGGGGCTTTTGTGATATCCTAAGAAGTTTTTAATAACTTCTTTTAACGATACTCACGCTGCCAATTCTATAGGAGTCCATTTTCCATCGAAATTTGCATCTTTCATCAATTTTCGTATATCAGGTCCAACAAAAATACCTTCCTTCAGTTTAGCTTCAGACATAGATAGAAATACTGTAAGTAAATACTTAAACCCATCCCCTTGTTAACTTCCCAGTATATGGGAAGTTCTTGTAATCGCCTCGAAAATCGAAATTGATATTTTCAACTTTTCTTTACGTTTTAAGGTCTATAGAGTATATATAAAGTGTTTTTAGAAAGAGAGATGTATGTGTATGTGTGTATGTACGTACGTACGTACGTATGTACGTTCGTGGACACTTCTTTCCACGACCATAACTCACGTAAACAAAGTCGTATCGACTTCGTTGAGGTGTCAATCGAAGCGTCTTTGTAATCTGAAGAGCTGATTAGTTTTTGGAAAATTTCGGTCGTGGGGGTTTGCTGTATGGCTCGTTTGAAGGTCATTTCTGTCATGCGTTATACCTCGCGAACCAAACGTATGATTTTTTAAACAAGGTGTCAATCGACGCGTATTAACATTTATGTGATTCCATCAAATTTTTAAAAAATCGTTGGAGCCGTTTTTTAATTTTTAAAAAACAAGTGCAAAAATATAGGTTTTTTTTCAAAAACTCAAAATTTTTAACCTGATTTTTAAACTTAAGTAATCAATGTTTATATAATTTACATACTCCAAAAAGTTTTTGTGAAGAAACCAGCAAAAGTTTTTTCTCATGTTTACAAAAAAAATTTAAAAAAAAATCTTTAAACGTTGAAGGTCATTTACGTCATTCATTATATCTCGAGAACTAAATATAGTATTTCCATCACTAAGGTGTAAATCGACGCGTATTATCATTTTTATGATGTTTTTATATTTAAAAAAATCGTTATAGCTTTTTTTTAATTTATTCAATCGACGGGTATTAACATTTATATGAATCTATCAAATTTTTAAAAAAATCGTTGGATCCGTTTTTTAATTTTTTTAAAAAAAGTGCCAAAAATTAGGGTTTTTTTCAAAAACACAAAAGTTTTAGCCTGATTTTGAAACCTAAGTAATCAATGTTTATATTATTTATACACTCCAAATAGTTCTTGTGAAAAAATCAGCAAAATTTTTTTTCATGTTTACAAAAAAAATTAAATAAAAAATAAAAAATCATTAAACGTTCAAGGTCATTTACGTCATTGATTATATCTCGAGAACCAAATATAACCTTTCCCTCATTAAGGTGTCAATCGACGCGTATCAACATCTTTATGATGTTTTTCTAGTTTAAAAAAATTGTTAAAGCGTTTTTTACGATTTATTAAATTTTTTTTAGAAAAGTAGTGTTTTTTTCATAAAAAAATCCATTTTTAACCTGATTTGCACATCGTAATAATAAATGTTTATAGAACTTATAAACTTTTATCAATTTTTGTAGAGAAACCAGCAAAAACTTTTCTCATGATTAAAAAAAAATTAAATTAAAAATAAAAAATCATTCAAAGTCACCATGTAAAAACGGTTCATTCGAATCATTATACCTTAAATCTCTCATTCTAAAGACATTGTTGTAAAGTCAATCAAAGTTTATTAATATTTGCAAAATTTGAGCAGATTTTCAATATTCTTCACAGCACCATGTTTAACTTTAATGAAAAAAACTGCTTTGTAACCTGTCCCCCTTCCGATTGATCCGCGTGAATAATCAATCAAACCAATGCGCCAAAATCCTTACGTAATCAATTGACGCTCGCGTAGATGTTACGATTAATATTAAATCATTCCAATAATTTTTATGAGAGGTACATTTTTATTATTTGAAGTAGTATTATTTCCATAACTTTTATTGTGTTTAATATTTTTAATATCTATGTAGATATTACTGGGAAGTTGACCGTGTGGACCTCATGGGTCGCACCTCACGGCTTGTTAGATTGTAGCTCGCCTTATTCATCTCCTGTGAAAAGTCGAAAATTGCCAGTTTACCAAGTTTTATAATTCTTTAAAGTTCGCAGTAACTCGCGTCTTCATCAGATTTTGAAAATTCATCTGAAAAATCTTCACCATTTTCTTACTAATAAACTCACCTTCTTGATTAAAAACAACTTTTGTAATGTATTCAACGCATTGCTTGTATTTTCATGACTCGTTTATTAACAAATTGGTATATATTAACATATTCCATTCAACTTTATACACATTAAGTTATACACTTACGACTGCGACGAAAAATGTCGAGCCTCAATTCAATTAAGCGTCAGCCTCTAAAGATATCTACAAAAGTTTATGCAACGAAAATACAGACAATCGCATCTTGTACGGAAGACTCATGATTGCCACCTGCAGACCGAAATCCTTTCCGAGCAGGGGATTGTACGTTGCTACCATATGAGCTCCGCTAAGAGTTCTAATTTCCTTCCGTGAATTTCTGGATGTTCGCGAGTGGAATTAATTTGCTCGTATTGATGTTGCAATTCCAATCTTCTGTGTTACCACGCGTGTACGACAACTCCAGACCAATTAAAGCTGAACGTTTTAAACATCTGACGCCGAATCAAGGACTATCGTGCCTCAGCATCACACGAAGCAGAAGCATGCGGAAGTCCCGTGTGGAAATAGGGGTTGTCGCAGGAGCCTCACAACGTTCATGCATGATTCGGTGGCGGTGCTGATTGAAAGGTTCGAGCTGGTATTGATTGAGTCTTCAGGGCACGTGGCTTGGCCTTCTTCCGTATTGGTTTGAACTTCTTTTCACAGTATAAAAATTATCCGAATTTAATCTTGTCTGATGGTTACAATCTCTGCTGTTTCGGGGAAGACGTGACTCCTTACACGGCGAGCCGCTATACGTAGTAGGCGCTGTATGGGTTCTTCTTGTGCCAGCAAGGAACCACACATTCGAGTGTATTCTTGAAGGCTTCCCGAAAGTCGCGATTGAAGTAGGCATAAATCAGGGGATTTAGGGTTGAATTGAAATATCCTATCCAGAAGAGTACGGCAACCACGACATCCGGGCATGGACAGCTTTCTCCGCAAAGCGACGTTATCACGTACCTAAGACGAAAGAAAACATGAGAAATGTATTTGGCAAAGTTACAGTTTGTCACACGAAGAAACCATTCGAAACTATCGACAGGTGCAATAAGGGATGTCATTCAAAATGGATAGTTTTGGCATTTCGGTTGATAGTCCTCTGGGGATGATAGAATTGGATTAAGGAAGCTGACAATTGAATTTGAAAGACAGGTGCCTGATATGAAACAAGTGATATTCTTGAAAGCCAATTCAAGAGAACATCACGTTGGGATATTGATAGAGTATAAATAATTCATTAATGACTATATCAGCTAATCTCAGGTTGAAAAACATTGAAAAAATTGAAACATCGTCAAACACACAATTTTCGACTAAAATGTGATTTTCAGGACTTATCTCAACACTGGGGTTCTAGCAGGAAACGAATTGGCATATAGAGTAATTAATTTCTGTAGGAAAATCTAGCACATATAGAAGCAATCGGCCCGGACAAAACAATTTCATCTCCTTCAGCCTACAAAATCATAGATAATATGTAGATTTTTTGTATCACTTCAAATCATGATGTGAAAGCGAAACGTGTTCGAGATACAAGGACCGTCTGTTCATTCAGAATGTTTGTCTTTACCAACATCAAACTTCTACTATCTTCATCCATTCTAACATTCTGACGAAACCAGCTGCACCCGACAGACATTATCGAACGGATCGTTATATTTCATCTGTTGGGCGGTATCAGATGGTAAAGGATAATTTTATGCATGAAGTACACTTGCGAAAATACAAGTGACTAAAAACTTGAATGGTTTGCTTCGCTTTTCGCTCTTCAATTTGTAATTTTCTTGTTGCTTGATAAATTTATGTGCAAAGACAATGAAGAATGTCAGAATCGGTTTGTTGTCACCCACGACACAAACATCAAATCAGTTACTTCCTGCCTGATATTAAAAGTTTTTATAGAATCCAACATTACTTAACATAATAATTTTACATGGAAACATATAATGTTATTATTATCAACTGAGTCGAACTCAAAACGTAAATTTAAATTTCACTAAATGACTACATAGTCCACTCACCACAAGAAAAACGGCAGCCAACAAAGAAGGAACACTCCCATAATGATGCCGAGGGTTCTTGCAGCTTTGTGCTCAGCCCGCCATCCTTTCGTAGGTCGCATTGATCCACCTGTAAAGCATGGAAAACGTTTCATTTAAGTCTGCATTAATGACACTGAAGCTGAGTTCTGGGTGGCGGGAAATTAAACAACGAAAACGCTTAAATTTTCTGTAGCAGCCATTTAAACGGGGAAAGAAGCCACGTTGAATACCTCGCAATGAATACAATTTTCCCAGCCCTACACAAACTCGGATTTATTCACAAGCTGTTCGCGAAATTATGAGAACATATTCGCTTGGGACTTTTTTTTTCATGATCTGTTTTAAACGGGAAATGTGTTTTCTGATACAATAACTGCCAACTGCGAGACTTATAGGCTTATCGTAAAAATTAATTGCACGAAATAAGATTGAGGGGATCACATCTCGCTAAGATGCAGTATTATTCAGTTACTTAGCTTTCTAGTATGAACTTTAACAAATCACGTTAAGGACCTCAATAGGGATGTTGTGATATAGATCTGTTTAAAACTATTCTTTTTATAGTTTGCCATACATTTGAAGGTATTTAGAATCTTCTTATTTTCGAGACGTTTAAAGCATCCGAAATAAATTAAGAAGCCGCAATCTCTGCATTAAAGTGTTTATGAACGCTTTACGAGGGTTGCTATTTATATTTCTAGCCTAAAATGAATATACAATAATTTATCAATGAATATCGAATTAGTGTTTTTCAAAGTATTGAAAATCTATACACTTTTGCATGTGTTTAAACCAATTGTGAAAACAGTTTTTCCACTTAGTTTGACACTTCCAAAACATGATTTTGAACGCTTTAACAGCTTCTTCGGGCGTCGAAAAACGTTATCCACGTAATTTGTTTTTGAGGTAAGAGAAGAAGAAAAAGTCGTTGGGTGCTAAATCAGGGCTGTGCGGCGGATGTCCCATTAACTCAATGCTTTGAACGGCGAAAAAGGCAGTTGTTTGACGAAATGTGTGAGAGCTCGCATTATCGCGGTGAAGAATGATTCGACGTCGTTTGTTAATTTGCCAGTATGTTTACGTGAGTTATGCTCGTAGAAAAAACTGTCCACGAACGCATGTACGTACGTACACATACACACGTATACTTCTTTCTAAAAACACTTTATATATACATTCAAGACATTAAAACGTAAAGAAATGTTGAAAATTTCAATTTCGATTTTCGAGGCGATTACAAGAACTATACTGGCAAGGTAAGAAAAGTCATCATGACCTTCAAGGTCATTTCTGTCATTGACTATATCTCGCGAACCAAATATAATATATTTTTATTATGAAGGTGTCAATCGACGCGAATTAGCATTTTCGTGATGTTTTAAACTTTATAAAAAAATCTTTGACGCCATTTAATTTAATAAAAAACATGGCGAAAAATCAGGCTTTTTTTCACAAAAAATAAATGTTCAACTTAATTTGCGCAACACAATGATAAATGTTTATAAAATTTAGAAATTTTTATCAGTTTTTGTAGAGAAACTAGCAAAAAAATTTTTGCACGATCACAAAAAAAATTAACTTAAAAATAAAAAATCATTCAAAGTCACCATGTAAAAAAGATTCACACGAATGATATTACCTGATAACTTTTATTCTAAAGACAATGTTGTTGAGTTAATCAAAATATATTAAAAGTTGCATAATTTGAGCAAAATGTTCAATAGTTTTCATAGTACCGTGTTTTTATTTTAATAAAAAAACTGCCTAGTTTTTTAATAAAAATTCAATCAAATTTGCATTCATCCGCATTCGCAACACTTGAAATCAATACTTTGTGAGATCATATGCTTTAAAAAGCTTTCATCAATTATAAAATTGTAGTTTTTAGTAGTTTTGTTCTATAGTGTTCGTACAATTTCAATTACTGAAAATAAGAAATGATTATAAGTTTCATTGATGTAAAATCGTAAAAAAAATATAAATTCAGTGATCATGCCGAAATCATGACAATTTTGAACATAACTATTCAAAATGGTCACCACGCGAGAAAATCTCTTCAGTGGGCGTAATAACAAAAACTGCCTTTATTTTTGCCAGCGCTCTTTCGTCCTTTAAGCATCGATATGAAAATAAGAAATAACGTAGAAGCGGCTTCCTAGCTTGCCCATCCGCCACCTTCTCCTTCCGATTGATCCGCGTTAATATTCAATCAAACCAATCCAGTCCCATCCACCAAAAACCTTACGTAATCAGTGGAGCCTCCCGTAGATGATATGATTAGTATTAACGCATTCCTATTATTGTTATGAGAACGTCTCATTATTATTATTTAAAGTAGTATTATCATCATTATTTTTAATATTTATGTAGATATTACTGGGAAGTTGGCCGTGTGGACCTAAAGGGTCGCACCTCGCGGCTTGTTTTTTGCCATTTCACCCAACATTTTGGGCAAACAAATGGTTGTGTACCATTCAGAATTGACCTTTCTATGCTGCGCTAGTGGAATTGTTGCTGCATGACCAGATAGTTTAAAAACAAGAACTTTCCATAAATTGGGAAGTTAAAAACAGGCGACTATTTGCTTCGCAGTGATTTTTGCACGAACAAGTTTTGTCGAGTTTGGCTCGTCTTGGAAGACCCACACAGATGACTGCTGTTTTGTTTCGGGCTCATATGCATAGATCCATGATTCGTCACCTGTCACAATCTTAAAAATGTCTTTTGAAGCACCGCGATTGAATTTTTAATGCATTTTTTTACACCAATCGACACGAGCATTTTTTTAAGCGAATGTCAAATTTTGTGGGATCCAAATTCTTTTCACGGCTAAATGTTTATGTAATATCTGATGTACGCTAGTGAAACTAATGCCCAGGGATTAATTATTAACTTCCCAGTATACGGGAAGTTCTTGTAATCGCCTCGAAAATCAAAATTGAAATTTTTCACATTTCTTTACGTTTTGAGGTCTATAGAGTATATATAAAGTGTTTTTAGAATGAGAGATGTATGTATGTGTGTGTTTGTGTATGTACGTATGTACGTTCGTGGACACTTTTTTCTACGAGCATGGCTCACGTAAACAAATTCGTATCGGCTTTGTTGAGGTGTCAATCGAAGCGTCTTTGCAATCTTAAGAGCTGATTAGTTTTTGGGTTACTTCGGTCGGGGGTTTGTTGTTTTGCCCCTTTGAAGGTCATTTCTGTCATGCGTTATATCTCGCGAACCAAACATACGATTTGCATGATTAAGTTGTCAATCGATGCGTATTAACATTTGCGTCAATCTATCACATTTTGAAAAAAAATCGTTGGAGCCGTTTTTTAATTTAAGGGAAAAAAGTGCAAAAAATTAGGGTTTTTTCATAATCAATAAAGTTTTAACCTGATTTGCGAAACACAGTAATCAATATTTAAAAAATTTATATACTCCATACATCAAAACTTTTTGTCATGAATACAAAAAATATTCAATAAAAAATAAAAAATCATCAACAGTCATTATGACCTTCAAGGTCATTTTTTGTCATTCACTGTATCTCACGAACCAGATATAATATTTCCATAATTAAGGTGTCAATAAACGTGTATTAGCATTAATGTGATGTATTTAACATTATAAACAAGCCGCGAGGTGCGACCCTTGAGGTCCACACGGTCAACTTCCCAGTAATATCTACATAAACATCAACAACATTAAACACAATAATAATTTTGAAAATAATACTCTTTTAAACAATAATAATGAGAGGTATTCATAGCAGCAACAGGAATGAGTTCATATTAATCATATCGTCTACGGGCCTTGGAAAATTTTGTACATGCAGTCAAAAATAGGTTCAATTGCATGTAAAAAGTAAAATGTATTACAGATGATGATGGTTATTGAAATATTACGATAACTAAAGAATGAATCTACTAAAAACTACAATTTTTTATTCGATAAAAGCTTTTTAAAGCATATGATCTTGCAAAGTATTGACTACAAAATATTTTGCCATTCAAAGCGTTGATTACCACAAATGCAAATTCGATTGAAATTTTGATGGTTTTCAAAATTTAAGCAATTTTTTTTTAATGAAAAGAGTGTACTGAACTATTAAATTATTAAAAATTTGCTCAAATTATCCAAATATTATAAAACTTTGATTGAATTTACAACAGTTTTTTTAGAATAAAAGATATTAAGTAATATCATCGTATAAACCATCTTCACATGGTAACTTTGAATGATTTTTTATTTTTAATTTAGTTTTTTTCATAATCACGGAAATTTTTTTGCTGCTTTCTCTTCAAAAACTGATAAGAATGTATAAATTCTATCAACTGGTATCACTGTGCTGTGGAAATCAGGTTAAAAAATATTTTTTATGAAAAAAACCATAATTTTTCGCATTTTCTTCTATTAAATTAAAAAAACGGCTGAAACGAATTTTCATAAGGTTGGAAACTTCACAAAGATGTTCATACACGTCAACTGACACCTTGATGATGCAAATATTATATCTGCTTCGTGAGATATAGTGAATGATAAAAATGACCTTGAAAATCATGATGACTTTTAACGATTTTTTATTTTTAATTTAATTTTTTACGTTATCATGAGAAAAACTTTAAATGATGTTTTTACAAACATTGTTTAGAATATATAAATTTTATAAATATTGATTACCGTATTTCGCAAAATGGGTTAAAAATTTATTGTTTATGAAAAAAAAACATTTTTTTCTTCTTAAATTAAACCCGTCTCCAAAGATTTTTTTAAAAATTTGACAGATTCACAAAAATGTTAACACGCGTAAATTGACACCTAAACTATGCAAATCGTAAGCTTGGTTCGCGAGATATAACGCATTACAGAAATCACCTTGGAGGTCATAATGGCTGTTAATTATTTTTTATTTTTTATTTTTTATTATTTTTTATCATGATAAAATATTTTGATGGAATTTTTGAATAAATTGTTTGAAATATATAAATTATGTAAACATTGATTACTTGGACTTGAAAATAAGGGTAAAAATTTATTGTTTTTGAAAAAAACTAATTTTTTGCACTTTTTTTAAAAAATTAAAAAACACCCTCAAGGATTTTTTTAAAAACCTGACAGAATCACAAAAATGTTATTACGCGTTGACTGACACCTTGGTCAAGAAAATCTAATGTTTGGTTCGCGAGATATAACGCATGACAGAAATGACCTTCAAACCGGCAAAACCGCGAACTACCCCGCCCGAAGTTTACCAAAAACTAATCAGCTCTTAAAATTGCGAAGACCTCGAAGTCGATACAACTTTGTTTACGTGAGTTATGCTCGTATAAAAAACTGTCCACGAACGCACATACGTACGTACACACACACACATACATCTCCCTTTCTAAAAACACTTTATATATATACTCTATAGACCTCAAAACGTAAAGAAATGTTGAAAATTTCAATTTCGATTTTCGAGGCGATTACAAGATTTTCCCTATATGGGAAGTTAAAAAATTGTTTCAGGCATTTTTTAATTTAATAAAAGAAAATGCGAAAAATTAGGATTTTTTTCATAAAAAATTATTTTTCAACCTGATTTGCACACCACAGTAATACCAGTTATTAAATTTATACATTCTTATCAGTTTTTGGAGAGAAAACAGCAAAAAAAATCCATTTTTATGAAAAAAACTAAATTAAAAATAAATCATTCAAAGCTACCATTTAAAGAGGGTTCATACGAATGATATTACTCAATATCTTTTATTGTAAAAACGTTGTTGTAAATTCAATCAATGTGTTATAATATTTGCATAATTTGAGCTGATTTTTAAAAGTTTTGACAGTATTTTAGTTTTAACAAAAAATCTGCTTAAATTTTCAAAACCATCAAAATTTCAATCGAATTTGCATTTGTGGTAATCAACGCTTTGAATGGCAAAATATTTTGTAGTCAATACTTTGCAAGATCATATGCTTTAAAAAAGCTTTCATCAAATAAAAAGTTGTAGTTTTTAGTAGATTTATTCCTTAGTAATCGTAAGATTTCAATTACTTCCTTTTTACTTTTTACATGCAATTGAATCTATTTTTGACTGCATATCAGTGGCGAGGATATAAGCCGATTCCCATCGGCTTTCCTTTTCAAATATGTTCCAAAAAAGTCTAACACTTCAGTTTTGTAAGGGAATGAAGTATTTATTTACTTGCATGCATCACTGTAAACATACACAATCGTTCCACGTGATCTCAGTGTTTATTCCATCATACTCCATTCTCTTCATTCAACACATCCTCATAGTTCCATAATAGCCAGCAAGGCGATCAAAATCTGTAAGAGTTGCAGCAAAGCTTTCTGAGTCTCGAATTCATCAATAATTTAAGGTGCCGAGGGCATTCAACTCCCGTTTGTTGGAATGGCAGCTCGGTTTTCCTCAATAGGATATGAAAACAAATCAAAAAGCCGGTAGCGTTCCCGGCTTTTCAATTAGTAAGCGGCTTACCCACAGTAATTTTTCACCCCTCGCCACTGCTGCATATTACATATTTTTCAAGACATACAGAAAATAAGAAATAATTATCAATGTCATTAACGCAAAATCGTGAAAAAATATAAATTCTGTGATTATGCCGAAATGATGGCAAAGTTGAACGCAACTTTTCAAAATGGCCATCACATGGATGCTCCCGTAGATGATATGATTAATATGCTATGCTGCTGCTATGAATACCTCTCATTATTATTATTTAAAGTTGTATTATTTTCAAAATTATTATTGTGTTTAATGTTTTTGATGTTTATGGATAGATAGATATTACTGGAAATTTTACCGTGTGGACCTCAAGTGTCGCACCTCGCGGCTTGTTAGATTTCTAACTACATCGATGTTTTCTGGCAAAATCACTGATTTTGGACGACCTACACGAAACTCGTCAAGCACACGACGACCACAATTGTATTCATTATACCACCTTTTTACAGTGCTTAAAGATGTTGCTTCATCGCCAAAAGTCGATTTAAGTTGAACGATGTACTCTTGTCTTGATAATCCACGTCGAAAATCGTAAAAATTTATCGCACGAAAATGTTGACGATTCAATTTCATTTTTCGGCCGAGATAAATTTTTCAAGTTACTTGCACTTGACTTTTACGTCAAAAAGTTCTGACTACGTATATGCTTAAAAAATGTCAATATTTACGAATATGTCAATGGTGTGCATTGGTTAACACTAGGATTGCCATAGGCCAGAAATATAAATAGCAGCCCTCGTTCAATGATTGTTTTCGAAGTCACCTTCTATGTTTACATCTATACCGAAAAAAATCCATGTAACAATTTTCGAAAACTTCTTTATATCTTATGTATCCTTATTTGTCGTGGCAGTTACTAAAAATGAACGGATATAGAATTTATTGCGAAAGTAATTTTTTTGATCGCTGCTCCTTGACACATGAATGATTGCCAAGTAATGATTTAATTTCTTGAAAATGTTCATCCCATTACAAGGAACGAATTGATTTCGACAATTGAGGAGTCTACTTTGAAAACGTAACATACCCCACAGACTAATCCTCGGTTTTTGTCAATATAGGGATACGTGAAAGCTACGCGATTGGTGGAAGTGGCGTCAATCTCCATACAAAAGTCTTTCAAATGAGACTAAAGGCTGACTCAAACACCAGTTTGTAAGGATAGTATGCAAAAATAATGTTTTTATATTTATTACTGCAGGTTCACATTATGCTAGATCAGTTACTTGAATCACAGCTGTTTCGACAAAGAAGGGTTCACGTAATTCAGCAAGCTCTTCTGGCGACCTAATGATTTTTTTCTTTTCGTGCATAATTACTTTTCCATGAATTGTTGCTGTCCACCTGTTGAAATTTCTGAAATACGCGACAGTGTCGTTGTATGTACATATATGAAAATCGTTTCTGATTTTCGACTTCTGACGACGAAAATGCAGTAAGAACGGAAAGCTAAGAGTTTCGCTTTGGATCCTTCCTCATTTATTTTCAGGATAAGGAACCATCCTAATTGAGGCATGCATGTGGTGGACCTATCCGCGCTTCAAACGCGCAATCGCACAGGGTGGATCTTGGTAGAGCCAGTCCAGGCAATTCCATCCATGCATATTTTTTATTAACGATCTTTTGTTTCTTCTAGGTCAATTCCGTGTAAAATCGTTTCAATTTTGTTTCCTGTGGCGGCGGGGGTCGAGATGGTTTTTCGATCGCGATTTTGTCTTGGCAAAAGCGCGAGACTATGGATATAAATCTATTCTCTATAAAGTAGGGAAAATGGTATAAGCTCGAAAGATGATTTAGTTTGGTTATTGAGTTTTGTGGATTTTCGGTATTTTTTCTTAATTCACAGACTGAGATTGGGCAAAATTTACGCACGATGAACCATGACATTAGGCGCAAAACACATCTTGAACCTTCGAGAACAGGATCGTACTCATCTGCGCAACACGTTAGGTATCTCGCCCCAGACCTGAACATCCGTGATATCAATAAGGCGCAAGTTTTTTTGACTTCTACTTTCGTCATCTACTTTCGTCGTTACTATGTCTTTCCATAAATTACACAATTCATTACACTACAAGGGAAATATCTTTTGCGTGTTTTTTACTTTGAAAAGTCGATAAGAACGTTGTTTACATGCCGACAAACCTTCACAAGGTACATTTGCAATTTTAGGAAGCGTTCTTTTACATACATTCAATCATTCAACACTTACTGAAAGAATGTTGGGTTTTTTTTTGCGGTAAGCTTTGCATGTTTGGCTTCAAATGTGATTTTCATTGATTTGGTTGCGTGCTGTCAGTCGTTAAAACATTCAGACGAAATATGTGTTTTGATCCATTACAAACGTACTCACTAGATTTAGCAACATATACCACTGCTAAATATGTACTCGTTACTGCTTGATTATATATTTTGTCTGAATTCTAAACTGTTTGAGATTGGATTTGGCTAGAATAATGTAGCGCTTTCTACAAATAATATTTTCTTCCTTCCAAAATGGATTCTATCTTTTCGGTAAATTGAAGTTCAGTCTGAGACTAATATCGCTTGATTCTATGAGAATTATTTGCAACCAGATATGAGTCCCACCAGAATTGTTGGAAATTTAACGGCGATTCGCAACAGAATTTAAAATATAGCTTTGCTGTCAATATCTTCACATTAAAGTTGCAGTTGTTTCTCTGATTCTAGTGTTTTCTTAGTTTGACTTTAATATGGTGTACAAGTAAATTTAAAGATTTTTGTTTAATTTTTATTATTTTTATTACGAAAAATTCATACGCATAACATTTCTCAAAGTACTGTCCATCTTTTTCAAAGACTCTTCCGTCGAAAAATACGCATTCTTTTGATGCTTGATCCATTTTTTGTTTCTTCGTAAAAAGTGAAGTGCTGATCCGTCAGGCCGTAAGCCATCGACCGAAATAAGTAGTAGTTGCTCGGTGCAATGTCTGGTGGATACGGTGGGTGGAGTAGGATATCCCATTGAAGCGCCCTCAAAGTATCTTTGACAATTTTTGCAGCATACGTCCGAGCGTTGTAATGCAACAAAATCACTTTATCATGTCTCTTGGCGTATTGTGGGCGGTCGGCATTTAATGCTCGACTCAATTGCAACAATTGCTGCTGATAACGTTCCCCATTAATCTGTTTGTTAGGCTGGAGTAGCTCGTAATAGATTATTCCATGCTGGTCCCACCAGATGCATAGCATGAACTTTTTGCCATGGATATTCGATTTGGATGTTGAAGTCGTATATAACCACGCTTGCCCCATGACTTCCGTCGCTTTGGGCTATCATAACAGATCCATTTTTCGTCTCCTGTCACGACTCTGTGCAAAATAAACCCTTGTACTTTTGCCTTTGAAACAATTGTTGGCAAGTTCGACGTCCCTTGGCTTGAGGTGATACGGAACCCAGTTTCCTTCTTTTTGTACCACTCCCATAGCTTTTAGACGGTTTGAAACAGCTTGTTGACTAACTTACAAGATTTAAGCGAGCTCCTTTTGAGTTTGATATGAATCTTGGTCCAGTAACTCCTAAAATTCATCGTCTTTAAACGTTACTGGTCTTTCTTCTCGTTCTTTGGCACTGGTATCGAAATCACCACTTTTGAAGCGAGGGAACCGGTACTCAAGTGTTTTTACTGGTGAGGCATCATCCTTATATGCTTCATACAGCATTTTATGACCTTCAACAGCAGATTTCTTTAAGTGAAAGCAAAAAAGCAGTGATTCCTGGGAATTGCGTTTTGATGGCACAAAAGTCGACAACACAAAAAAAATGTTGTTCACACTTTAAAAAATTGACACATATGATTTTTGAAGGGATATGATGGTAGATTAATATGAATACAGTTATCTGATAAAATTTAGTACTATTTACGCCATGTTTTCCCTTAAAACTTATTTTTACACCTAATATATGTATGTTATTGCGCACTTACTACCTTTAATCATCCTATGGTCCTATATATAAAACAAAGCTGATGATATTGCTATGTACAAAACTACACCCAAAATAGTTTTAAATATGGTTTCTTAGAAAGCTCAAATTTTGCATGATTATTAATGATCCAAAAATTTCTTCTTCACTTTTTTGAAACATTTCCCAAGTGAAATTCGGCGATCAGAATGAAATTTAGATCACTTATTTCATTCAATTTTGAGTCATGTCTCTTCGGATATGATAACTTTAGCAGAATTGAAATTTTAATCAAACGTTAAACATTATTGTACATTCAGATCTGAAAAAAATATTGGCTATTTTGTTTTATTTTCCATATTAATAATAATTTAGAGTGAAGAGTAGTATTGGGTCAAAAAAAGTAATTTGAAATTTAATGTTCTCGACATGTATGTAAAAGCTATCCTCTATATTAATTATGATTTATAAAAGGCAGCGTCAGGTATGATTTTGATTTCACAACAAAAAAGTTTACTGTTCATTCCAAATGAAAACTTTTATTGTCATTATATTCGTAGAGTGCACCGCGAAATAATCTGTTTTGTAATCAACAAACACCACCATCAACTGAGATCATTGAGGCAGTGTTGCGGTGTGACGACTCAAGAGTTTTTTTTTGTTAAATACAATATCTTGAAAGTAAACTACATATATTGAGAGTAAGCTGTGTGAACTTTAGATCTTAATCTAAAAAAACTAGGATATTGTGGCATATAGCGTTACTGGCGTGCTAAGAAAATCGATTCCGACTCTAATAAAACAAGCCGCGAGGTGCGACCCTTGAGGTCCACACGATCAACTTCCCAGTAATATCTACATAAACATCAACAACATTACAACAATGAGAGGTATTCATAGCAGTAACAGGAATGAGTTAATATTAATCATATCGTCTACGGGAGGGTCCATTGATTACGTAAGGTTTTTGGTCGATGAGGACAGATTGAATATTCACGCGGATCAATCGGTGGGGGCCTTTTTGGTGTTGAAAAATTTTGTTGGTTTTCAAAATTTAAGCTATTTTTTTAAATTAAAAGACTATAAAAACTATTGTAAATCTGCTCAAATTATGCAAATACCTTAAAATTTTGATTGAATTTACAACAATTTTTTTAGAATAAAATAGAAAAAGTAATAGCACTCGTATGAACCCTCTTTACATGGTAACTTTGGATGATTTTTTTATTTTTCATTTAGTTTTTTCATAATCATGGAATAAAATTTTGCCGGTTTCTCTCCAAAAACTGATAAGAATGTATAAATTTTATAAACTGGATCACTGTGCTGTGCAAATCAAGTTAAAAAATATTTTTTATGAAAAAAAAAACATAATTTTTCGCATTTTCTTCTATTAAATTAAAAAGACGGCTAAACGAATTTTTATAATGTTAAAAACTTCTCAAAGATGTTAATACACGTCAACTGACACCTTAATGATGCAAATATTATATCTGGTTCGTGAGATATAGTCAATGATAAAAATGACCTTGAAAATCATGATGACTTTTAATGATTTTTTATTTTTAATTTACTTTTTTACGTAATCATGAGAAAAACTTTTGATCAAGTTTTTACGAACATTGTTTTTGAAAAAAACCCTAATTTTTGCACTTTTTTTTAAAAAATTTGAAAACCGCTCCAAATTTTTTTTAAAAAACTTTGATAGAATAACGCAAACGTTAATACGCGTCGATTGACACCTTGTTCAAGAAAATCGTACGTTTGGTTCGCGAGATATAGCGCATGACAGAAATGACCTTCAAACGGGCAAAACAGCAAACACCCCCGACCGAAGTTTCCCAAAAACTAATCAGCTCTTAAAATTGCAAAGACGCTTCCATTGACACCTTAACGAAGTTGATACGACTTTGTTTACGTGAGTTATGCTCGTAGAAAAAAGTGTCCACGAACGTACATACGTACGTACGTACGTACATACACACACACACACATACATCTCCCTTTCTGAAAACACTTTATATATACTCTATAGACCTCAAAACGTAAAGAAATGTTGAAAATTTCAATTTCGATTTTCGAAGCGATTACAAGAATTTCCCATATACTGGGAAGTTAAAAACACAAAATTACAAGGAAGCTTCTTTTGAAAAACAACTAAAACATTTTGTGAAAAGGAAATCAATTACAAATATTCAATACTCTTCAATATATTTTGCTTCCGCATAGCCTGTTAGTGTCTCTAATTACTACTCAATGATGTCAGCAAAGAAACTATGAAGTAAGCATTGCCGATAAGTGTAAGTCTTACAAGGAGGAAACACAGCTTTGTCCTCTCAGATCTGGATTAAATTTGGCACACAAGTAGAAGACGTTAACGATATTTGATCTCTAAAATATTAGACCGCAACAACCCTCTCTCCCGATTTTGAGAAAAAAACTTATAAACTTTTGCGCGTCACTTATGGGTTAGTATGTTTTAGTTCAGACAGAAGCAGTGCAATGTAGGAAGCAGGGTGCCTGGCTCGCGGAAATCATAGCTGTTGGTAGGAGCAGCCATTGTTCCTAGAAACCACCCTGCGTCTTCTTCGCGCCTCATAGCCAATTGGGCCAAAAACAATAAATCAGAGTGACGCCCATCGTATCTAGCCATAAATGCTGTGATGTTGAGTAATTGTGGCAAATAGTAGATACCTGGGACGTAATTGTGTAACAGTTACATAATTTTGGATTGCTGTGGTTGCAGTGAAATCCTTGTCAGATCATCGGTCATTACTAGTTTTAAATTAACGTCTTATGAGAAACTGGTGAAATTAAAAGGTACTAGAAAGTTATCACTGAAGAAAAAGAAGCATGTGTAAATAATACAAATACAAGAGCCAGTCTCTTGATTGAACATGATCTAAAAAGCATTTCTCAATAACTAAGTATCATAGACCCCTTTGACAAAATAATCCAATTTTTTCTTATGAAAGATATATTTTTAATGTAAACAAAGTTGTTTTTTGACTGATCTTCTCATTTTACTCTTGTAAACAATACTCATTAATTAATTGTGCCAGATGTCAAAAAAAAATTCTGTTTTGAATGTATCTATTTTTTCACCCCTTTATATAATTAAACGGCTAACATGAATTTTGTGGTACCATTTTAGCCGTTGTTTCTGGACGGATTTTCATAAAAAAATACATCAATGGTAAGAGAATGTCCTGTAGATGTGCAGAATTGTATTTTTTGTGAAAATCTGTTTGGAAAATATAGAGAGAAAAAGGAAAATAGATTTTCTTACTAATACATACACAACGTTGAACGTTCACACAGCGATAAATACGAATGGTATACTAACCTTCACTACCAAAATAGAAAACCTGGTTTTCTACGGGTTGTGTAGTGTATGCGGTGGTAATTTGCCCTTGCACGTGGGAGTCCCAGGTTCGTATCTAGGACTGTTCAAAATGTTTTAGTTTCTTTTTTGGAAGCTAATCATCAAATTTGACCACATTTAGGAATATTTTCATTCTCACTTTATACCGTTCATGTCTATTGTGCGTTCACTGGTTCGGTGTTGTGTGATAGCTTTCTCTTCGTGTGTATTGTATTTAGCGTCGCCGTTCATTATGCAAATATATACGTACATTTCATCAATATTTGGTCATATTTTTTTAGTTTGTTTTGCTGAAGGTCGTCTACCATTCCACAAAAAAGCGTTTTCAGTTGAAAAAAACTTTCAAGATTTAAAAACCATGTTTGATTTCCCTAACATTATTTACAACAACCGGTTTGGTAGATCTCAAGAATGTGAAAATCGAATGATGCCATGCGCAAAACGCTTAACGTATAACAATGTTATACGTTCGAGACGCATTGAAGCGCCAATAATTGAATAATGATTTTTAAACATTATTAAAATTCATAAACATTATTTAATCACAATAGAAAAACAAATTTAGCTTGCCGTTTTATTATATTGATTGATGATTTAAGTTAAATTCAAAAACCTTTTTCCAAAATTCACAGGGACTTGAAACCCATGTTAAAAAATACAACATCGAAGTGGTACCAAAGAGTAGTATTCAACTAAAAAATAGCATATCGATGGAAAAAGACAAACTGGAAGGAGGAGAAAAAAGTGGGATATACCAGGTTACATAAGGGAAACTATAGAGATAGAGTAGAGTACCTGTAGGGATTAGAATGAATATTAACTTAGGGAATGGAGCAATTAAGCTGATTAAATTTTGCGATGAAAATGTAAAACGTAGGGATTAAAATAGAAACACAGAACTTAGGGAATTAGTTATACACTGAAGAATTCTGGGAGTGCCAGAAGAAATGTACATCTGGTTTAATAGTTTAAATACACGTTTTTAAGGAAATTTTGGAAAAAGGTTTTTGAATTAACTTAAATTTGTGAAAGCGTGAAAACAAGGGTTCTAACTGAGATTGATGATTATAAGATCGAATTTCTAGAGTCAGTTATAATAAAATCATCATTGCACGCGAATTTCGAGTGCTGGATTCTGCTAGTTTATATAATTATAATTCAATAAATAAACAATATTCTAATCTTGGTGAATCAGAACACCTAAACTAAGTTGTGTAATAAAAAGTCAATAAGTATAATTTATCATTATGTAAGATGTATTATCTTCAATGCGAGTATACAAATAAACAGCTATTTTATGATTCCACCTTCGTATATTTCTCTTATTGCTGCCCAATTTGGCAATGAGGCAATATAGGCTGGATTCTAGGAACGAAATACTGTATGGCCATTCAAGGATTTTTCTTCGAGCACACCAATCCACAAGTATGGAACTGCTCAACAATTACCTCTCTAGTACCTACTAATCCGTTAGCAACGCTAAAGACTTTAAAAGCTTTTATCTCAAAATGTGGTGGTAGGGGTGTTGCAGACTTCTGCTTGTGCCACATTTCATCGATATCTGAGAGGACGAAGTCGTGTTGCCTCCATGTTAGTGTTCTATGAAAAATTGGTTACTGAATATTTATATGCGTTTTTCTTGTGACTACTTTTTATATTGATGTGACGCGTAACTGGGATTTTAGCCAACTGATCGGAAAAAGGTTTACAACGTTGGTTTCACACATATGTTTATCGTCGTAACTAAAATAACATATTTTTTCTAATACTTTTATGTTCTTTCCTGGATTTTAAACGAAAAACACACGATTTCCAGAAAAAGAGAGATTGCAAGTCTACCATTTTGTTGTTTGTTGATATAAGTGTATATTTCTAGTTCCTGGCACAAGTCCATCAATCAAATATTCATTTGATATTTTTATTTGGATCATTGAAATGTGAGATCAATCCACTTTACCACGAACAACTATCACATTATGTTCATAAAGTTACGAAAAACAGTATTTTTTGTTTAATTTATGAAAGAAATAAAACATGCAAGCAAGACAGAAATGATTGTCTTTTATTTCAAAGAAATGAGCTTTAAATCAAAGATATCACACCGCAACACTGCCAGATATATTGATAAAATGATTAATATACAATATTTGGTTTTGATCTCATTTCATTCATGACCCCGACAACAATTATCGTTAACAGATGTCCTGTTAAATTTTCTTTGAAATAATTGAAATAATTTGCAGACATTTGCAGCATTTTGGTCATTTAGCGATATTTTTCGAAAGCCAAAAATATATGTATGTACATATGTAAATGAAATTATTATCATGCTTGAGTAAAAAATGATACTATTTACATGGGAATCAATCAGCAACGACTACATCAATTACTTCAGTTTTTAAATTCTGCATCTTTACTGTAAATTGGCGTTTGGAAACAAGCGAAGTAGAACAAAAGCGATCTGAGAGCGTTTGGAAAGGAAATGTGGGGGTGACTACATGAATGATTCGAATGGGCAGAATGAGGCATCCAAAATCCAACAAGCGCCATCTACCATACCATCGAATGCATGCTCACGGCGAAGGCCATGAAATGGTAGAAAAATATGGAAAGGGTGAAAATGTGAAAAGTTGCTAAGCCAATGAAACTAACCTTGACCTATTTCGCCGAAGCCATCGCAAGTGTATTGGCTTCTTTCAGGACGATTCAGTCTTCGCCGCCAGAAATTCTTTAGCGGTGCAGTGCATTTGCGGAAATCACCAGGTGTTACTTTCGTATCAGGACTACCGGAGCAGTCAAGATCATAGGAAACACTTTTGCGTGAGCTTTTCCGTTTCAAGCTACTTCGATTTGCAGGGGCACTTACAATCTGGTTTTCGTCAACAACTATGCAGAAGCCTCCACGGCGATGAAGTGACGCACGCAATCTGGGACCTGATGGTAGATGGGATCTTTACTTTGACTACCCCTACAAATGCTTGAATAAATACAATTTAGTATTGTAATGTAGCTATGAAAGTACTAAATGGTGTATACGTGCATACAGATGGACAATATTCAGTTTTTATTCCCAAGATGAACATCTGTTGCTATCTTTCCACAATTGCTATCTAAACTGCACCATTGAATATGTTTGAACGATTGTTGCTTAATTGCGATAAGCGCTCCTTTCAAAATTTAGTAATCAAAAACAAATCACTAAGCACGTTTTCATAACGCACTTCATTTACCATAACGCTGGTAACATTTTCATCTTGAAATATATTTCGATAAAAAGTACCACTATTCCAAACAAACACGTCTACATTCCTTTAGGTCTATTTATTGATATTGTCTATGTAATCAATCGAGAGATTCATCGACTGAGATAAAGATAAAGTTCGTAGTCTACGACACTTTTGCCTATTGACTCTATACAATTCTGGGGACAAGCAATAAACCGCTCTTAGTCGTTCAGACATTTTTGTTCGGTCTCTTTAAGCTAGAGTTGACTGCTGGCAGGCCAACTCAGTTCGGCGTAATGTATCGTATATTGTGCCTCTCGTTTCGACTACAAATCTCATTACTTGAAAGTTCCGAATATCGAATAGATAAAAATCAAATGAATCTGAAATATTTGAGGCTATTTTTCCCACTTAAATCCATATTGCTTGTGCGCGTTCCAAGACAAAATATATATAAAGGGTTTTCCAATAGAGAGATAACAATTTTGTATCTTTATATGAACGCACCCTTCAACTGTTTTACTGAACTGTCAAAGTCAAAACGTTAGTTAAAGTCAACATTTTCATCATGGTAAAGTTCACGAACCAGAAACGTTTGGAAATTATTATAAATTACTACCGAAATTCTGAGTCAGTGGTCGCGACTTTAAGAGCGCTTCGTCCCACCCGACAGGCTGTGCGTGCTATAATGGATAAATTCGAGACCAAATTCACACTTTCGGACGTGCCGGTGCCAAAAAGACGTCGTACTGCTCGAAGCGAAGAAAATATCGCAGCCGTAAGTGCATCAATTCAAAATGAGCCAAATCAGTCGATTCCACGTCGTTCTCAAAAATTGGGCATCGCTCAAACGACACTGTGGCGTATTTTGCGAAAAGATGTTGGCTTACATGCTTTGAAGATTTAATTAACTCAAGAACTCAAGCCACTTGATCATTTGAAACGCCGAAACTTCTCCAATTGGGCTCTGGTAAAGCTTGAAGAAAATGAAGAATTTCCTCGAAAAATCATCTTCAGCGATGAAGTTCATTTCTGGCTCAATGGCTTTGTTAATAAGCAAAATATGCATTTGTCACCAACAAACCCAAATGTGCTTTTTGAGACACCATTGCATCCACAAAAAGTGACTTTCTGGTGCGGTTTTCATGCCGGAGGTGTGATTGGGCCGTATTTTTTCGTAGATGAAAACGACCGTCACGTTACCATCAATGGAGAGCGCTATCGTGCTATGTTGGAAGATTATTTGTGGCCAGAATCAGCAAAATATTGATATAACTATAAATTCACGCGCAGGCAAACAAACTCTCGGACGGCCATACCAGTCTCGCCGGGGCGACTTTATTCGTCCATGGTTTCCTGCTTGCGATTCGATCTAGTAACCCGGAATTCCATATCACTCATTGAACTGTTTCGGCACTTAAATCTTCATCAAACACATTTCTCCTGTTACTTCTGTAGCCAGCCCTCATCTCTCGATTATATCTTCGTTTTTAGCTTCAGTATCTTTCTACCAATATAACACTATCACTAATGTTAATAATAAAATTTTAGATCTTGTGCTTTCTTCCCTGCCTATAAACATGTTGACACTTGTTAAGTGTATCCATCCATACACTAGGGTTGATCCTCATCATCCTCCACTCCTGTTGGACGTCTCCTTGAAATTTGACAAGCCCAGGATCTCTCCAGTCTCTCTAAAGCCGAATTTTAGAAGAGCAAACTACCTTGCCATCGAGTCCTCCCTCAACTCATATGATTGGCATCATATACTTCACAGTCTGGATTGCGAAACTGCCTTAAATTCCTTTTACTCTGTACTTAATGACCTGATCCATCACTATGTTCCCCTATCACGTAAAGTTAAATCGAACTCACCTCCTTGGTTCTCTCCTGCAATAGAGTCTGCTCTGCGTACCAAATACTTTACGAAGAAAGTGGCTGAAAAGCCAACTTGCTTCAGATCGAATTAGATACTCACAGAGTAGATCCGAGGTGAAACACCTTATCCGCTCTTCTTCGAATGATTACATTCAACGCCTCGAAGCTTCCGTGACCAGGGATGAAACTAAAATGTTCTGGTCCTATGTTCGCTCTTTACGTAAGTCCTCTCCTGTTCCTACCGAGTTGACCCTTAACGGCCTCATTGCTCGCTCTCCTCAGGATATGGTAAACTTATTCTCTGACTTCTTCTCTTCTGTCTTTTCATCTCCCATGGCTAATCCCCCCTTGTATTCCTATTCTACTCCTTCTTGCTCACTACCTTCTAATTTATCTATTTCTAAATCTGAGCTAGAGATCCTAATCAATGGAATTGATCCTAATGTGAATCCTGGATCTGATGGTATTCCTAACTTGTTTGTGATCTGCCTCTCTTCCTCTCTTAGCCTGCCTCTATCGATCATTTTAAACAAAAGTGTCTCCGAGGGCATTTTCCCTGCTTCCTGGAAACTTTCATATACAATTCCTATCCACAAGTCTGGACTCCTTTCCTCTGCACGCAACTACCGTCCAATAGCCATGTTGTCTTGTTTTTCGAAACTGCTCGAGCGGTTCGTTTACAATTCAATAATTACTTCCATCAGACCTGTTATTGCTAATGCACAACATGGTTTTGTTGCTGGTCGTTCCTCATTTACTAACCTCTTAGAATTCTCCGACTTTGCGGCCAAGTCTCTGGCCAATAGAGAGCAAATTGATTGCATTTACATGGATTTGTCTAAGGCTTTTGACTCCGTTGACCACAATATTTTAGTGCGTAAGCTGAAGAGCTATGGCTTTCAAGGGTCTTTACTCAGATGGTTCTCTTCCTATCTGGTTAACCGTGAATGTATTGTCTCATGTTTGTGGCAAACACTTGGAACATATCCGAACTGAGTTCATTTAATAATTGAGTAGTGCCGATGAGTATAGTATTCTCCAATACTTCAAAGTCGCCGTTCATTACCTTAAAAGCTGTAAATATGGCAAAAGGACGAGACAGGATCTTCGATGAAAATAAATCGTGGAATCGTATTTTAATAAGGAATATTCACAGTGCAAAACTGACGATGAATCGGAATGTGAAAAAAGCACGGTTAAGAAAAGGAAGGACGCGAACAGTGTAGTGAATAAACTAAGGACAGGGTGACCGAAAATGTTGAACGACACAGCAGAGAGGCGCACTGTGAGACGCGTCAAGTAAAATCCGAAAATTTCGGCGGTACGAGTTCACCATGAAGTGCGTGATTGTTTATTGTTTATTGTTTATTGTTGACAAAGCTACTAAACAGAAGAGTTCCAATTACATAGTAGCGATGAACTAAACTAAGACTAAGATAACTCTAAGAGTAAATGAATTAATTAATGAAATAAGAATAGAAAATAAGAATAAAGAACAGTCATGAATGAATTAAAAAAATTTGAGAACTAAAATTAAGAGGAAAATATAAGATTTCCTAGTTTGATCTTATAAGTATTTAAAGAGTAACCGAAGGAACCAAACTGCATAAGGTCATGATTTCGTTGTAAGCGAGTCAGGGGAGAATTATAATATAGGTTAGACGTGGTGAGGGGAGGGGCGAAGATCGTAAGGTTTCTACAAGGGTGAGAAGAGTGACGGAAGCGAAGTTCATTGTAGAGAGGAGTGTCGAGGATATTCAAAAAAAGCTTGCAAAGGAGACATTCGTCTAAATATATCATACGTTGTTGTAAGGTGGCAAGGTTGAAATGTTTGCGACGAACATCGTAAGGAGCATAGGGAATATTGAAATTGTAGAATAAAGTGCGGGTAAACTTACGCTGAATAGATTCGATCAAGTTTGTATCACATTTGCTGTGTGGAGACCAGATCGGGGAGCAGTATTCGACCAAGTTACGTACGAGAGAATTGAAAAGTTTTATACTAGTTTCGGGTCTCCGAAATGCAGTGGAATTTCTAAGTAAGAGTCCACAAAGCTTTGATGCTTTAAGCACGATATTGGCAATATGATGATCAAATTTTAGTTTGCGATCGAATATGACACCTAGATCACAGAAATGATCGACTTCAACGAGAGTACTGCTATGTAAGGAATAAGGAAAAACAATAGTGTTGAATTTGAGCGAAAAGGTAAGTTTATGACATTTTTCAACATTAATCGTTAGATTATTGAGGTCACACCAGGATTGAAACGCACATAGATCCTGGTCAAGGGCTTGACAATCGATAATGGAATTGATTGTCCTAAAGACTTTAAAGTCGTCAGCGTACAGGAGGCAGGGAAACTGAATGAATTGAGGCAAATCGTTGAAAAAAGTAAAATAAGAAGAGGACCCAGGATAGAGCCTTGCGGAACACCTGATGATGGGTAGAAATGAATGATCGTCCTGTTAGCCTAAAATTGATATAAATCTTACATAAAGATTGCTTTCTGTAAACCTCTTTTTTGAAGTGAGCACACAAAACGATTCAACTGGACCCTCCACTCCTGAAGGGTACTTACCCAATTTGTGAATAGCCCCTTACCATATTCTCTCAAAAAGACAACAATCAACGTGGCAACATTTGTTTCAAATTTGGACAAGTTAATAAATCCGCATTTATTCCAGACAATTTAAGGGGAAATGGCAACTTCAATATTAGAATTTTTTATTTTTGGAAAATAGATTTTTTTAATGAAAATGTAATGAAATGAGGAAAAGAAACTGGTTGGTGAACGGTATCGCTTTGAAATGTCAGGGCAAACAGGTTTGTACCTGTTGACCTGACGGACGTAAAGTCCCCGGGACGAAGCAACGCATCCTTTTGACGAATTCGGGTCCGGCCTCTACCTGGCTAGAGGTTCGATGGCTGCTGGCAGGCCAGCTCAGTTCGGCGCGTAACGTCAAGGGTACGTTTCTCTAGCAGGTCCCGAATCTCATTTACAAAGATTCAGCCATCTACTTGCCCGATTACGAAATTTTATCCACGAAATATCACCATAAAAAAATCCAAACAAACATCATTCTCTAAGTTGAGGCTATACCTCCTACTTTACTTTATAATGGTCCAAAAAAATTCCCGCGCGCACCGAGAACACGAATACCGCAATCCAAAACCTACCCGAGAGAGTAAATACATCATCTACTTTAATCGCGATTCGCGTAATCGATCCGCCGATAGACTAGAAAGAGAAAAAAACTACTACGGCACGAGCAAACAATTCTCTCGGGCGGCAGTGTCACTCCCGCTTAGAAGCCGAACTTTAGTGGAGCTCACCAGGTGAAGATGTGTTTGCCTGGTCCCACCCTACCTTGACCCAGCGCTTGCGCAGTAGCATATTTCATGCGCGCTAGGTCCACCTAAACTTACCTTTGCCGGGTTATTTTTTTCTCTGCAAGAAGTTGCGGTCATTAAAGAGGGAGAGCCCTCAAGGAAACGCAGGTTATTTTAGTTCATTATAAATTTATTACCTCTGGTACCGCTAGATTAGTATATATACAAGAAATATCCAATTTGTAGAAAAGACAAAAAAAATCAATAAAATAGAATAAAGATAACTCATCCTTTAGTCCTTAGCGACGAAGAGCGCTCTTCATCGCGGGTCCTAAAGTTGGGGTTAGTACAATTTTAACTTAAAAAATTCCGCATTGCAATTCTCTATATGGTACATCAAAACTCGGATTGCAAAATAAAACAAAAAAAAAGAAACATAAAACAAAAATAACAGAAAAAATATCAAGTTAATAATACAATGTATATGAACCATCTAAATAGAGCGAAATGAGGTTGAGATGAAATTGTTATAAATCCATATTTTAGCATTTACAAAAAAAAATATTATTATCAATCAAATTTGTTTTTATAGCTTAGTTGTGTGTATGTGTTACATAATAGTCAAAAAGGTAACATTTATTTTTGTTTGGTCAGTTGTTACCACCCTCCTGTGGTTCGTCGCCATCCCCTTGTTTGCGATAATGAATGAAGATGAAGCAACGATGGCTACGATCGGCAGTTGCATAAGTATCAATTAAATTGCATCCCTTTTTCGGGATCCTAGTGTGCGCCTTCACCAAGAGTTATTGGTATTGATAAACAAATTTATTTCGCGCGTGTGGTTAGGATTCAACTTAATTTTTGACCACTTCACAGCATTCTCATATCACTCGTATCGTTGAATACAACACCGTTCAGGGATCAAAACTAGATTTTTCTGTTCAGCTGTGACCGCGAATGAAAACAAATGGCAGAAAACTTGAAAGTTTCCAAATGTTGCGATTACAAAAGTAGAACACACGTGTCTTAAAGTGCATCGAAAAATAATGATTCGAATGAAATTGCTATTTCTTAGGTTTGTCTTCTCGAAGGACGACTGTATTTTGTTGACTGACAAATGTCGCACCGAGTTCACCGTGAGAGATACTTTCTTCTGGTCGAAAGGCGCAGAGCACATGTGCGGCTTTGAATGAACAACACTTCCACTGAATGAATGCGTTTCCTTTGATCCTTCACTGCCGTCCTAGCTACACCTGGCGTTAGAGGGTTAAATGTTTTAAAAATTGGGATTCGCGCTTAGCATCAATCGTTTATTTTTTTTTCGATTCTTTTGGGACACACATGGCTTCCATTATATAGTCGATATAAATGGCGTGCACTGTTACTCCTTTAGTGAATAAATTTTGCACGTGTCCAGCTTCAAACATTGCACGTTTCTTCAAATTGATCTTACTAGGAAGTGACCGTCTTTTCAGAATAATGCCATTTAAACCATCACTATCACTATTCCCCTGATCGGTAAGATCAGCTACTACCGTACATTCACAAATTCTAACTGTTAAACACACGAATTTTAGGTTATATGGATCACTTATCCAGCGACGAGTGCCGGCAAAATTTGCATGGGCTATTAAAAATCTTTCAGCCTGTTGGTATGTTTGCTTAATCTTTCGAGCGGGAAAATCCCCTATTACCGCAATGATCGGCACTGAGTTTTCGCAGCTTCGCGCGCAAGATTGCCACCTTCTTCAACAACCGTTATTCTCGAAAAGGGTCTTCTTGTGAAGAGTATCACGCTTCCACTCCCATTTTTTCCACATGGTCATAGCCATTCATACTACGGATTATTCATACAAAATTCGGCACATACCACATTCGACGAGGCTCTGATGTCTAAGTTACTAAAGTGACAAATTGGAATGGATTAGAAGACGAACTCAACACGTGTTCACATTTCAATCTCTTTGAACTTCCATTGAAAATTAATTGATTTGACGCTAAGCACGCGACATTTTCTCAGGAACTCGCACGAAAGTTTTTCAAAAAACCTTTTTGGAGATTTTTTCGTTCCGTCTTCACCCACGTATATCAAACGTTCGCTTTTTTTCTTTCTGCCCGAAAAATGGATCACTTCCACAGGCCATGCGACCCGATCAAACGCTCTAAATCAACTCCCCGGTCCAATCTCGTCGCTAGCGGGATCCCTGTTTTTTCGGGGCCTGCTACGACTGACCATCCGTTATCACTTGTTGCCCATGAGGCGGCATGAGGCAGTGGTGGCCAACCCAGCGGCTGTGCAACATTACAAAAACAAAAACTAAACTTTGCAGATATATTTCGCTAGCATTGAACTATAAAATCCAAATTTTTTAAATGTTTTTTGGCTACCCGTCGTGTGGCACAATTTTGTGAAGAAAGAAAACACCAAAAAATCACTGTGTGTACGATTGCTTCTTACAGAATAGTCTTCGAAAAAGCAAAAAAACGAGTTTTAATCAGCTTCAAAGCCGCAATAGAATGAACTATAAAAAAGGAAATTTGGATGAAAAACTAAAAAATGGCGGCGTTTTTTCAAAAATCAACGTTTTGTGCCTCTAAAACCCCTCTGTAACTTTTAAAATCGTGTGTCACAATTTATCATCCGTAGTCCATTCCGAGTATTAACATGTGTGGATTATGATGTTTAAATTTAAGAGCGATCGGATAAATATTTGTTTAATGCTGAAAACTGTTATTTTGAATAAATCGCGTTTAAATCTATAATACAACATATATTTTTTTTAAAAAAAAACCTTGCCTAAATTCAATCTGCGATGCCTGCGTCACACATTATCTCTTCCTCAAATTCCACCTGTGCTTGGGATTTTTGCGCTCTACGAGCAGTTCTGGTCTCTTTAGATGCCTCAGTGCTGCATTTTTCCGCTTGCTTGATTCTTGCAGCATCTCGCTTCTCTGCATGTTCCATCGCACTTTGATCTATAGTTATTCCGATAACTTGCATTATTTTCAGTACATTTATGAATCCTTCATTGAATACACATGCAGAAGTATAGGCCGCAATTCTGATCATATTCTTCCCAACAAACATATGCTCATGGGCCATATTCCAAACGCAAGAATTGCAGCTTTTATTGTTGTTCTGAATGAAATTGCCTAAGCAGCACTTCAATAAATTTTCGGAAATGAAGTCTTCACAGATTGGTTTTAAAATTTGTTGTACTTCATCATCCAAAGGTTGAGGATGCTTAAAATTTTTCAAAGCACTTTTACCAGCTGCCTTAGCCCTGCGCCAGTTACTCCAAGACTTTTCTCCAGTTGGACATTTAGAGTGTTGAGGATTCTCATCTGTAGAAATTGTGTGAAAGTATCCTGCCCAAATTTCTTTGCGCATGTTTTCAACAGAATCAAAATTTTTGTCGTATTGCTAGACCAAAACAAGTTGACAATGTTTTCATTAGTTTAATAGTTAGCTGATTTTTTCGGACCTTTTTGGAGGTGTTGTACTTTTTATGAGAATTTTTTAGTCGTTTTATGTTTTGTTTTGGTGGTTTATGGTCAACAGATTTTTTGCTTCTTTGGATCTACTAAATGTTGGTTATTTCACGTGCAACCACGCCCTTTTTCAATTTCGCTGTAACGAAAAGGACAAAATTCGTCGAAAAAATATCTTCAAGCACTTGCTATATAATCTCACTTTGTTTTATTTATGAATTTTACTTTATGTTATTAAAATCTTGTCTTTGA
Organism: Oxycera nigricornis; assembly: GCA_963942545.1. Lineage (NCBI taxonomy): Eukaryota > Metazoa > Arthropoda > Insecta > Diptera > Stratiomyidae > Oxycera > Oxycera nigricornis. Next base: position 84,152,898 of record OZ012660.1, read on the forward strand.
GGTTTATTCAAACAAAATCTTTCAAAAAAAATCGTTTTTTCCCAAATTTGAAGGTGCCATGTCCCCTTAAAATGCTCTATATTGCGTAAATATTCCCAATCAATTTCATCGGAGAGTGAAAAAATATGAAGCAGGATGTACCCAAATATTTTGAGACACATTCTTCGAACATTCGATCAAACAAGATTGACTCAATACTCAGACTGATAGTCAAGATAACGTGCAGAGTGGTTTGAAAACGCAAAGCGATTGTACAGTAGTGATACTTACTTGCCGAGCTTGTAGACTGCCGTCCGACTGCAATGTAGCTACGTCCTTCCGCATTATCCTGTGAGAAATTTATCACGTTCACGTCGTAGGTCACCACAGACGCCTGTCGCTTGCGCACTTTAGAAGTACCGTCTTCGCATCTTCCGTTGCGATCCCGCCTGGTATTCAAAGGCGAAAGCTGCTTACCGTCATCAGATTCGTATCCTAGTCCAGATGCTCCGCAGATGTTCCGCAGGGAGGTAGGAGACAAAGTTGAGTCAAGGATGATCTCCGGCTTGGGGGATAGGTTGCCAATGTTGTAGACGACTGGGGAGGAACCAGTCACCACGTCCAGCGAGATTGTTGAGGCATCACTCATCACCTGGGGGTGCATAGAAGGCGTTAAATAATAAACGCCTTGTTGCTGCAGCTGCTGCAGCGTCAGGGTTTGGCTGGCGAACCTCCCGGAGCTGGGGGTCGTCGGGGGCGATATTATGAACTTGCTGCTCGCGTCGAACACGTGATCACTATTGCTATTGTTAATATTATTATTACAGAATAATTGATTATCGGTATCGGCTAGACTAGATTGCTTAACTAATTCATTGAGATCACCAGAGGCCGTTAAAATATCGTCTAAAGAGCGTTCTAAAGTATCACATTGAGTGCGGCTATTGTTAACGTTGCGTTTATCGTGATCGTTCCCTTGATGAACGACAACGGAATCAAAATCGAATGTGATGAGCTCTTCGACGGCATCCTGTGACGCCGATGCGATGAGTTCTGTTGGCTTCGATTGGGATTTTGGTGTTGCTTTTATATTGCTTTCATTCAGATCATGCAGATCCAGGAGGATGTCTGGGGTCTTTTGCTGTTGAAGTGCTGCGGAGTTGCCGTCGCTATCATGGCCCTCGCTAAGCATCCTTGGCAGGTAGATCACGCCTTCAAAGTCGTCGGCGGCTTCACTGCCCATCCGATGACGCTTCCGACTCGAGGTACCTACGCCATTGTACGAGCGAGATAGTTTTCTGTTTTTGTTTCTTCGAAAGATGCTGGATCTTCTATGGTCTTCGTCGTCTTTTTCGCGGTCCGAGCTTTCCAACTTCTCCAGACCTAAATAGTCTCCATTCTTCTTAGCTTTCGACAGCAATGTCTTAAGGACACCCTTGGTTGAGCTACTATCAACTTTCACAGAAAGTTTCTTCTTTTTGCCGCTGATTGAAAGCAGGAAGTCTGAATCACTCAGGGCAAATATTTTTCTATTTTTTTCTACAAGGAATTTCTCTCCTTCCAGGGTTGATTCACTATCTTTCATTGATATAAAATCCGATTCACTCAACGCGGCAGCCTTGAAATTTTCTCTCGGGTGAAAGCTGCTCTGCTTCTTGAAATACAAGTAATTATCCTCAATGAATCGTTTCAACTCTTTATTGTCGTCCTCGAAGGGCATGGTATCTTGTTCAAATTGAAGATTGTCTCCTAAATGCTGTTGGTCAACAGCGTGAATAGAGTCCACATTATCTGCGGCCACCTCTTCGACTTTGTGTTTCTGTGAACTGGGCAAAGACTTCAGAATCCATCGTGAACTATGTGCCTCGTTTGTGGTAAGCGGTTTCAAGTGTTTGTCGAATTGCAAGGTTATCATCGAGGGTGCACTGTCAGTGTGCGTGACCTTCTCATGACGCTCCTGTTCTAGGTCACGCAAATCAATACTACTCCGGCTTAGTCGACGTTGGGGAGGTGATGGAACTCGCAATTCGTCGCAATCGTCCTTTCCGCAGGTTGGCAGGTCCTGATAATAAATATGCTGTGATTAATTCAAATTTTTCTTTTGGCAGTGTCAAAAATATTTATTGTTTTCAATTCTACGAAAATGAGTTCGTAAATGAAATAAATAAAGGCAATTAAGCTTTGGAAATGTTAGATTTTTTCCCATTCTCAAGTTCTGGCGAAGTTCTACTCATAGGATTTTTATTTGAAATTGGTTAGCATTTACATTTTCTAGTGTTAGTGAAACATGCTTAAGGAAAAACAAAGACCATCGCAATCATGAGATGTTAGGCGCAAAAAAGAATCAAAAACCTGACTTGCTTTATCTGAGCTCAGTCAGGAATATAGTATTTCCAACGAATAAAATTCCTTAGATTGGGAAACAAATAGTTTTATGTCAATGTAACTCAACTCAAAGATAATGATGGAAGTGAGCTGAATTCTATGCAAAGCTACTTTGGTAAATCAAGACCCTGTCCTGACAACTTAACATATGAAAAGCTTTGTTTTAGATTATAGCGTGTTTTAATATTTGAATAAGTGTCACGATACATCCTTAACAAAAAATAATTTTTGAAACTAATTTATCGAATGGAATACCTCTAAATTACTAATGGCACTGTGGCTATCTCCACGGGTCATTTGCGTTAGCGTGAGGTTGAGGTCACAATCGCTGGGGTGCAGGTAATTCATGTGATGCGAGTGATGCATGTTGTGCTGGGTATGTGCCATATGAACGCTGTTGAGAAGAATATTCGAGCTCGTCCGACTAAGGGCCTTCCTTTGACGCACTGCTTCCCTAACAATTTTGAATGTGTCGAGAAAAAACGTGTTTTCTGATGGAAAATGATCCTTACTTGTAGATGCGAAGGTACATGGTGATCATCACAACTCCTGGAATCCAGAAGCTCACTGAGCTCGAGATTATTGCATATGTTTTGTTAACAACAAAGCTGCAAACATCTGGCCGTGCAGACATTTCGCGAAGATGTTCATCCGTGGTATACCAGCCTAAGAAGATCGGCGTGAACGAGATGAGCGCCGGAAGGATCCAAACATTGGCCAGCATGAAACCAACAGTTTTGTGGGTCATGTTGAGCGGATACTCAAGAGGCCTCACAATCGCATAGTACCTGGAAGAAAGAAAACATTCATGAGAAATGATAACATCGGTCGATGTACTGTCTATTTATTTGGAACTATGTATATATTTGATGAATGACTTCACATACAAGCTTGGTAATTGATGAATAGCTATCCGCCAATTCAAACATTGCACTGTTAAAACATATGTCGAATTACGTTGAATCATAAGAAGTATCGCAAACTGATGTTTTAAAATCCCATTTTCTTCTCTAACGTAAATAGAATGAACAAGTTACGTTGTACGAACCTTGAATTCTCACAAACAAATTCCCAGTAAGACGTAAATATTACTAGTAAAATGTTGCAACCCTTAAGTCCCTCACAAAAAACTTCCCAAAAATAATGATAATAAAAATGAAAATAATAATAATTATAAGAATGTATTACAGTAGGTGGAATGGTTGTATCATCTCAGGGAGCGTCCATTAATTATATCAGGCTTTTGGAAGAGGTGATCTGATCGAATTTTTATCCTTACGCAGACCAATTGAAGGGTATTGCTGATATAGCTTTTTTCGTACGTTTTTATTTTCATATTGAAATTTGAAAGATTTTTTCAAAAGCTAATTGGATGTAGATTTTTTTATCTGCGTCGCCAATGACCATGATCAACAATTAAATGCAACGCATTCCTAAGTGCTTTATGGAAAGGTAAAAAGTCAATACCTGATAATGGCAAAAATGAAAATAGAAAATATGAAATGATATATTTATTATAAACGGTGACTATTTTGCATTTTTAAATGAATATTTATTATAAGTTTAAATTTTTTAACTTCCCAGTGTACGGGAAGTACTTGAAATCGCCTCGAAAGTCGAAATTGAAATGTTCAACACTTCTTTACGTTTTGAGGACTTTAGAGTATATTTAAAGTGTTTTTAGAAAACGAGATGTATGTGTGTATGTATACGTACGTTCGTGGACAGTTTTTTGTACGAGCATAACTCACGTAAATAAAGTCATATCGACTTTTATGAGATGTCAATCGAAGCGTCTTTGCAATCTTAAAAGCTGATTAGCGACACTTCGTTCCGGGGGGTTTGTTGTTTTGACCCTTTGAAGGTCATTTCTGTCATGAGCTATATCTTGCGAACAAAACATAGGGTAAGCATGGTTAAGGTGTCAATCGACAGGTAATAACAATTTTGTGATGTTTCAAACTTAATCAAAAATCGTTGGAGCCGCTTTTTAATTTAATAAAAAAAATGCACAAAATTTGGCTATTAGGATTTTAGGGTTTTTTCATAAAAAAATAAATTTTTAACCTCATTTGCACAAGACAGTAATAAATGTTTATAAAATTTATACATTCTGATCAGTTTTTGAAGAAAAACCAGCAAAAATTTTCAAAGATTGAAAATAAAAATTCATTCAAAGCTACCATGTAAAAAGGGTTCATACGAATGATATTACCAAACACCTTTTATTCTTAAGACATTGTTGTAAAATCAATCAAAGTTTATATTCACAGTGTTTTAATTTTAATAAAACAACTGCTTAAATTTTGAAAATCAAAAAAAAAATTTCAAAATCGCTGTGAGAGTTTCCACAGTGCTGTTAAGCTCACCACGCAGAGCAGCCGAACAAGTAGAAACAGTTGCCTAGAACACTCTTCACGGGATGCGAGAATTATTCAAGGCGAAACTCACGGCTATCTTGCCGTTGAAGACTCTCAATCAGGACACCGAACAAAAAGTGGGGTATGCGCATCACACCCCACACTAGTCACTAAGAAGGTGTTATATTAAATTTGAATAGAACTTGAATTTTTAAACTTAAGGATTTTGGGTTAGAGCAGCTTCTTGCTCTTGCTATTCGACGAAAAATTTCCGGCAAAACGGTGTCCTGTGGCAGGTGAAGCAGCAATTAGGAAATGCGGTAGACATAAGCATCTAAGATAGTTGCTTAGTATAACCTAAGTTGTAAAGTATCACTCCTGACTAATTGAATGAAATTTGACACTGGAGTTCGGTTGGACAATTTTCTGCTTTTCGTGAGCTATCCAAAAAGTTTGGTATAGCCCGTGAAAGTTTCTCGCGGATCTAATTACCGTTTCGGGATCCGTTGACAGGCAATCTCGATGCAAATACAAGTGGTAACCCTTATCTACGCTTATGGCTTCTCTTCATGGATGATTGAATTGAAGCATGGCGAAGGTCGGTCACAGTTATGATAATGTTTGTAACACGCTTCAGAGTCTCAATCGATTTGCTGGCAAATTTTTTCTAAGCTTTCAGTTTAAAAGGTGAGTTTTTAATAGCAGTGAAAGCGAAACAATAGTAGTATGTACTTCATTTTATCCTTGATTCATTGTGTAATTTAAAATCAACATTTGTTAACTTCCCAGTATATGGGAAGTTCTTGTAATCGCCTCGAAAATCGAAATTGAAATTTTCAACTTTTCTTTACGTTTTGAGGTCTATAGAGTATATATAAAGTGTTTTTAGAAAGAAGTATGGATGTGTGTGTGTGTGTGTGTGTGTATGTACGTACGTACGTACGTACGTACGTATGTGCGTTCGCGGGCAGTTTTTCTACGAGCATAACTCACGTAAACAACGTCGTATCGACTTCGTTAAGGTGTCAATCGAAGCGTCTTTGCAATCTTAAGAGCTGATTAGTTTTTGGGACACTTCGTTCGGGGGGGTTTGCTGTTTTCACCCCTTGAAGGTCAACCATGTTATGCGCTATATCTAACGAACCAAACATGCGATTTTTATTATTAAGGTGTCAATCGACGCGTATTAACATTTAAGTGATTCTGTGAAATTTTGAAAAAATTCGTTCGAGTGGTTTTTTAATTTTTTGAAAAAAAAAGTGCAAAAAATTGTGTTTTTTTCAAAAACATCAAATTTTTAACTTGATTTTCAACACACATATACTCCAAACAGTTGTTGTAAAAAAACCACCAAAATTTTTCACTCGTCACTACAAAAAAAATCAAATAAAAAATAAAAAAATCATTAATAGTCATCGTGATCTTCAAGGTCATTTGTGTATTGCATTATATCTCGCGAACCAAACATATGATTTGCATAATTTAGCTGTCAATGAACGTGCATTAATATTTGTGTAAATCTATCAAATTTTGGAAAAAATCGTTAGGGCTGTTTTTTAATTTAAGAAAAAAAAGTGCAAAAAATAAGGTTTTTTTTTCATAAAAAATAAATTTTTAATCTGATTAGCGAAATATAGTAATCAATGTTTGCAAAATTTATATACTTCAAACAATGTCTGTAGAAACACAATCAAAACTTGTTCTCATGATTACGTAAAAAATTAAATAAAAAATAAAAAATCATTAGAAGTCATCATGATTGTCAAGGATATTTTTATCATTCGCTATATCTCACGAACCAGATATATTATTTGCATCATTATGGTGTCAATTGACGTGCATTAATATCTTTGTGAAGTTTTTAACATGATTAAAATTCGTTTCAGCCGTTTTTTGAATTTAATAAAAGAAAATGCGAAAAATTATGGTTTTTTTTTCATAAAAAATATTTTTTTAACTTGATTTGCACAGCACAGTGATACCAGTTTATAAAATTTATACAATCTTATCAATTTTTGAAGAGAAACCAGCAAAAAAATTTTCCATGATTATGAAACAACTAAATAAAAAATAAAAAATCATTCAAAGTTACCAAGTAAAGAAGGTTCATACGAGTGCTATTACTTTATATCTTTTATATCTTTATTATTATTGCTTGCGATAATAGATTGTTCAAATTGTACCTTGCAATGTAATCAAATTTTCGCTGTATATCCAAGCGTTTTTCGAAATTCTTTTACAAACAGAAATAATTTGCATTTTTTCTGCTTGTATTTAAGAACAAAAGAAAACGCCACGACGAAATTATCGGAAGCGTATCAATTTTGCATACATTTTTCTCTTAAAAACTACAAAAAAACAACAACAAAAGTTCACTTCCTTTGTAGCGTCCTTCAACACCAGGCGTCCTTGGTGGCTGCCCATATTGCAGAAATAACTCTAGAGTACGTAGTGTCGAATTTCGATGGTTATCGAGCGTAATTACTATTTCTCGTAGTGAGATACATTTTCACAATATCTTTGCAGCGATTCAATTGTTAGAAAACACAACTACAACTACGCCAGGAGCATCAGGGCTGGCCAAAGTCCTTGGACGATTCCAGCGCAGCCTTCGGGGATAGCCGTCCCCCCCGCGTACCCGAGGATGGTGATCGGTCCAGTGTCTGCAGTCGGACACAACTGAAGTAGGTTTGTGAGGGGCCCAAGTCTACGAATTCTACCAGGGGTCAATCTGTTACCATGCAGACTGGGCCCCAGGGAGGTCAATGCTCTCTTCGGTCGTGGCGAGAACCCCTTATGGTAGGGTGCGAACGTGGTGGCTGTGGTTAAGACCCATATACTGGTAGAGCCCACTTAGATGCGCTTTGAAGGCTTCATGCTTCCGAGCATGATGACTTCTGCAACATCTCCGGGAGCTCGGCGGTGCCAAAACCGTGAAATCGGCAGAGGATTAGATATGCCTCGCTTTAACCGGTAAGATCACTAAGCCTGCACTCAGTAGGTAAACTGGTACTTCCAAATGGTGGTGGGAGGGTGTTTGGTTGTCACTCAACACAAACCCGCGGCCGAAGAGGCCCGTGGCGTTAAATCACCTTGATAGATAGCAGTAGCGTACGCAGGATTTTGATAAGTGGTGTCATATTTTTGAAGTCTTGACTAGGTACGTTTGCTAGTGCTTCGGTGTAGATATGAAGATATAATTATGAAATCATACATAATCATACTTTTTCACCGGTCAAAGTTGGAGTCCTCCAAAAATAATTCTGGCAGACTTTAGCCCGATTGCATATCTGGTTTCATTTACTTGAATCATTCATGATATTTTCATTCAAATTATAAAATTATGCGCTTGACGTGTGAAAGAATCTTCACTGTATTTGTAGACTTCCTTGGAACCGTAAAGTTTATATGCATGTTTGCAAGTACATATATTGAAACGCATTTAATACCGACAGGCCAGAAAACAAAGCAACTAATGAAGTAAATGCCGTGGGAAAGTGAAACTGTCACTAAGCACAGACAGAGTATTATCGTAATCAGGGCTAGCTAAGCTTGTTTGCAGCCCATGCAGGGAAGCAACTCTGCGCTCTCAAGTAAATTTGTCGTCATTTGCACGTAACGCATGAGGTAGACTTTTTGTACGCGTTTTTTTTAAAGAAGTGTCCCCAATAGGCCTAATCCTCAGATTACAAATCATATGACAAAATAAAAACAATCCATTTTTTGAGGGTTCTGATCAAAGATAGAAAGGAACATTCAAAAATATAACTGTTGCTACTAAAATATGGGTGCGAATTAAATAAATTACACTTTTCTGGAATTTTACTTCGAAAACTTTCAATCAGGTGATCATATTCTAATGTTCCTACCAACTCTTTATCTATATATAAAATTTATTTATTTAGCCAAACAAGGCATACACATTATTATTAAACTTAACATTAAATTACAACTATGTATGGCTAGCTAGTGTGTTAAACAGATTCCGTTTAAAAGTGGATTTGGAAATGGATGGGGAATAGTGGTTGCTAACACTATTAAATATCTTACAGCATCTGTTAATTGGTTCGTTTTGTCCGTATATTGTATGGTGTTGATACTCAAATAACATACGAGTGTGTCTGGTACGTCTTACAGCATCATTGCATGAGATTTTCCCAGATAATGATTCGATACGGATAACGTTTCTGATAATGTCAAACACAAAGCACGAAGTCAGGACTGTCCTTCTAGATGATAACGAAGGTAAATTGAGTAGTTTAAGACGGTGCTCATAAGAAGGTAAATTATCAAAGTCAGCTGGATTATATAAATTTCTTAATGCAAAAAGTAAAAACTGCTTTTGAATTGATTCAATTCGATCACTATCAGTTCCAATCGCTGGGTTCCAAATTAAGCAAGCGTACTCGAGAAGAGGGCGTACAAATGCTGTATATAGGGATTTAGTAACCCACAAGTTCGTAAATTCTTTTGCCCGTCTTTTAATGAATCCCAGCTGCTTCCAAGCACTAGCGAGAATCTTGTCGTACTGTAAGTGAAACCGTAGTTTTGTATCTAATACAATCATCACTTGGTCCACTTTGATCAATGGTGTACGGCTTAGGGAATATGTGTAACTGTCAATAGTATTTTTGCGAGCAAAGCTCATCACTTGACATTCACCAATATTGAGGTGAAGATTATTCCGTGAGCACCAATGTTCTAATGCATCAAGCTTGGATTGGATGAAAGTTGCGTCAGAGTGCGATGCTACTACGTGATACATTTTCAGATCATCGGCATATAAAAGATGGGGTATGTTAGATAGAACTGAGGACAGATCAGATATGAATATATTAAATAAGAGTGGACCGAGATGGCTGCCTTGTGGCACTCCAGAAGAAGTTGGAATTTTTCTTGACAGATTTCCTTGAAATCTAACGACTTGCGTCCGATTTTTGAGGTAAGAAGAAACCCATTTCAGCAAAGAACCCGAAATACCAAAGTTATGCAATTTCTTAATTAAGATGTCGTGGTCTACGCGATCGAAAGCTTTGCTAAAGTCTGTGTAGACTGCGTCAATTTGGTGGCCCTTTTCCATAGCACAGAGAATGTCAGAGGTGAAAATCATCAGGTTGGTTGTAGTCAAACGGCCTTTGCGAAATCCGTGCTGCTGCTCGTTAATTGCTAGGCTTCATACAATAAGTAAAAGATAACGGCACACACGGATCCGAATTGTACAAATTATGTCCGTATCACCCCTAGGTGAGATCTCTAAAGCACCATAGGCTGTAAATCAGGCCCATATGGGTTTTACTGTGAAATAGATGAAAGATCTAATTGCGTAGAGATACTGAATCTCACTCAACTCCCACGTTCCAGAGTGTCTCGGCGAATAATTGTTAAAGTGGGTGACTAATGGTTAACGCTAGTTCAAGGCTCCTTGTCGACAAATAGTTTTCGGGAATGAGATTTGATGCCGCACCATCATTTCACTCAGCTGTGAATGAGAACTTGAATCAAATGAGGGTAATAATGACGGGTGAGCGTGTTCCTGACCACTTCACATCCGAATGTTCCGTTGGTCAAGTAAATGAAATAACTCTAATATTGCCTGAAGGCTCAATTTTGGCGGTTGCGCCATCGATTATTATTTTTACCAACCTCTTCCCAGGCAATGGCGAAGCCTTATGTAAATATGCTTGAGATATATAATCCATAACATTCGAATCTTCGATTTTTTTAAATTTACCAAATTTACGAAGTGATCAAAGTTTTAAAATGCCGATAATGATACAACTCAGTATTCAAAACTCATCTAAAGTAACGGTGAGAAACAGTGTAAAATGGGATTTAAATTTTATGTCCAAGCATAAAACAGAACGCTTCGTCGGATGAAATTATAGTGAAATATCTCAACGACGATTTGTAACTTCCCAGTATATGGGAAGTTCTTGTAATCGCCTCGAAAATCGAAATTGAAATTTTCAACTTTTCTTTACGTTTTGAGGTCTATAGAGTATATATAAAGTGTTTTTAGAAAGGGAGATGCATGTGTGTGTGTGTGTGTGTACATACGTACGTACGTACGTACGTACGTTCGTGGACACTTTTTTCTACGAGCATAACTCACGTAAAAAAAGTCCGATTGACTTTGTTAAGGTGTCAATCGAAGCGTCTTTGCAATTTTAAGAGCTGATTAGTTTTTGGGATACTTCGGTCAGGGGGGTTCGCTGTTTTGCCCGTTTGAAGGTCATTTCTGTCAGGCGCTATATCTCGCGAACCAAACATACGATTTTTTTAAACAAGGTGTCAATCGACGCGTATTAACGTTTGTGTTATTCTATCAAATTTTTAAAAAAAGCCTTCGAGCGGTTTTCAAAATTTTTAGAAAAAAGTGCAAAAAATTAGTTTTTTTTTCAAAAACAATAAATTTTTAACCTTATTGTCAAGTCTTAGTAATCAATGTTTATAAAATTTATTAACTCCAAACAATGTTCGCAAAAAAATCATCAAAACTTTTTCTCATGATTACGTAAAAAAATCAATTAAAAATTAAAAATCATTAAAAGTCATCATGATTTTCAAGGTCATTTTTATCATTCACTATATCTCACGAACCAGATATAATATTTGCATCATTAAGGTGTCAGTTGACGTGTATTAACATCTTTGTGAAGTTTTCAACATTATAAAAATTCGGTTTAGCCGTTTCTTTAATTTAATAGAAGAAAATGCGAAAAATTATGGTTTTTTTCATAGAAAATATTTTTTAACCTGATTTGCACAGCACAGTGATCCAGTTTATAAAATTTATACATTCTCATTAGTTTTTGAAGAGACACCGGCAAAATATTCTTCCATAATTATGAAAAAGCTAAATTAAAAATGAAAAATCATTCAAAGTTACCATGTAAAGAGGGTTCATACGAGTGCTATTACTTTATATCTTTTATTCTAAAAAAATTGTTGTAAATTCAATCAAAGTTTTAAGATATTATTATAATTTGAGCAGATTTTTAATAGTTTTTATAGTCTTTTAATTAAAAAAAATTGCTTAAATTTTGAAAACCAACAAAAATTTTCAACACCAAAAAGGCCCCCCCGATTGATCCGCGTGAATATTCAATCTGTCCTCATCGACCAAAACCTTACGTAATCAATGGACCCTCCCGTAGACGATATGATTCATATTAACTCATTCCTGTTACTGCTATGAATACCTCTCATTGTTGTAATGTTGTTGATGTTTATGTAGATATTACTGGGAAGTTGACCGTGTGGACCTCAAGGGTCGCACCTCGCGGCTTGTTTTTCATTAGCTCATTTAACGCATCTTCTGTAGATGGAGTGAGATCTCTATGAATATTTGGAAGTGCCAATCCATTCATTGCTGGTGGAATTTGTCACGTATGTTTTTAGTCGTCGTAATGTTGAAAATGATCGTTCGTTTGTACACGTAGATACTGGGAGAACAGCCAATATTTCTAGCAATTTCGGTATATTCGGCAAAATGTTTGAATTACACATGCTCAACCCATCTATGGCCGTATTTTGGGTGGTTTACTATTTCAAGATGCCCTATCTTTCTGTACCACAGAGTCAACTCGGCATTCAATTCTTCTTCAAGGGGGGGTTTGAACCAGTAAAGCCCCCCTTGGGTACGCCCATGATAGATAGTTGCGTTAAGTCCCCCGAGACATTCTGGCGAATGTTAGACTGCTCACCTGAAAGATGAGTCAAAGGCATGATAGTTTTCTTAAAAATGGCACAATCCATACTACTGCTATTTTCTACTCATATGCATGGCGAAATCCGCATCCGCACCCCAAAAATATAAAAAATGATGATAAAAACAACTTATATATGCTTGTTATACTGGCTTCGCCATTTTTCTGACTGATTTTCTGGTTTTTAACTGGACAGTTTATGATTTGCTTAAAGAAATATATTCTTATCCTAGAAATGATTGAAACTGTTTGCATGACTATCGAAGCCGGAAAGATGTTTGCAAGTATAAAGCTGTGAATCACATTATTTTCATTATCTGGCTCAGTCATAGCAACATTTCTTCGAAAATAATTGTGCGTCCTTTATTTGGAACAAAGCTTCCTTACAAAATGTGTTGCGTTTGAAAATTCAGCGTAAATATTTACTAAAAATCAAGCAGCTTTGCTACGTTTCCTTTGGCAAAATATTTACAAACCGAATTCCCAATTTCCACGAATCTTTTATAATTAACATCGTCAACACTAAATGCGGCTTTATAGGCTGAAAGTTAATAATGACAATAATTAGAAATGTACAAAGCCAAACACTTTGTTTAGCTATTGAAATTGAAATATGCAAATTATAACTCGGCGAAGTTATGCGCAAATCTGCAAGTAAATAAGGGAATCACGTCGCCACTCGATAAAAATAAAATAAAGTACGAAGTACGCTCATTCCTAGTAGAAATTAATTAAGTTCTGGCGAAAGGACCTTTGCGGCGTGGGCGATAGCAGCTTGAGCGACAAGCTGTTCGTATTCGCGCAATTGAGCGAACAGTGCACTAAATTTGGTGGTAAATGGGATTTAATATTGAACGAGCTGTGATGGCAGCATCTGCAACATCTATCGTAGGTACCTATGCCATGTGGCTTTAGTAGCTCCCGAATTAATGTTGGCTTCCAGGTTCGGTGAACGTTTCTCATTTGCATTAGTTTTATTACGAATAGACTGATTCGCAGGTATTCGTCAAGCGTCGACGACCATTTATTACCAGGCATACTAAAACGGCTTGCGAGCTGTGGCCATACCTTGAAATATGCAGAAATTATCGACTGGAAGTTAGTATTTAGTGAGAAAGTTACTCTTTAAATTAAGTGGCATCTCAGGCTTACCCGAAATATTTCAATATGGGTGAAAACACGTAGTTTATGTGCGATTTTTTCGGATAGAGCAATCATGTTCCAAAATCCGTCTAAATAAATTAACTAGCGAGCTCTGCACTTACATCTTTCAATTTATATATGGCATTTTCAATTCAAATAAACGTCCTTCCATGTCGACTAAACTCTCTTCAAACTACCCAAACGGTTGTTCAAATATAATTTTAAATACAATTCAACGTTAACGCTGAAAAAGTTATGAATGTGTAGTATATTTCTTTAATGGGAATAATTTAATAATTCATTACATTCGTCTAATAAGGTAAACAAAAACACCATTAACTTCTTATTGTGATATCATTAGTAATTTTACGAGTACGGAAAGCGGCATGTTTTACATTGCCATAAGTAATATTCAATGTCAAAATTTAAGCAATAAATTAGAAATATGATATTAACCAAGATATTTTCAAAATTTTGAAAATTGAAAATTAAAATCGTGTGTAAGTTGACAAACATGCCTTAACGACAATACGCAAACTTGTTATTTTTTTAAAATAATTCAAAGATTTCCTTGATATAGTTTTTGAATTGCGACCACATGGTTTTTTCTTGTTTTCTTCACCACTTTATTAAGTGATATTTTCATATGCTGTATGCAAACAAAGGCACACCTTCATGCCTGGGTTGTTCGTCTGATAACATACCAGTGAATTTGAATTGATTAACAACTTATCTCCATTTATCACTTGAACATATCTCGCTTTCAAACGTTAATCTTTCAAGGGGCACCACACATCTCAAAATCTCGCAAAAATTATAAATATATGAAAATTTAAATCTACGTAGTTGAAAAGGTTAAATTTAAGCTAAAAACATCCTTGAAATTTCCCCGAAAATCAGTTGGTGAAAATATTTTTTTAACTTCCCAGTACATGCGAAGTTCTTGTAATCGCCTCGAAAATCGCAATTGAAATTTTCAACTTTTCTTCACGTTTTGAGGTCTATAGAGTATATATAAAGTGATTTTAGAGAGGGAGATGTATGTGTGTGTGTGTGTACGTACATATTTGCGTTCGCGGACAGTTTTTCTAAGAGCATAACTCACGTAAACAAAGTCGTATGGACTTCGTTAAGGTGTCAATCGAAGCGCCTTTCCAATCTTGAGAGCTGATTAGTTTTTGGGAAACTTCGGTCGGGGGTTGCTGTTTTGACCCCGCGAAGGTCATTGTTGTCATGCGCTATATCTCACGAACCAAAAGTGCGATTTCAACATTGATGTGCCAATCGACGCGTATTAATATTGATGTCATTTTATCAAATTATTAAAAAAATTGTTTAGGGCGTTTTTTAATTTATAAAAATAATAATTAATAATTAATAATAATTAATTAAAAAAAACAATTAAGGTTTTTTTCATAAACAATCAATTTTTATCCTGATTTGCAAAGCGCAGTGATCAATGTTTGTAAAATTGATATACTCCAAATAGTTCTTGAAAAAAAAACCAGCAAATTTTTTTCTAGTGATTATGAAAAAAATTAAATTAAAAATAAAAATCATTTAGTCATCATGGCCTTCAAGGTCATTCATGTCATTCTCTACATCTCGCGAACCAAATATAGTATTTGCATCATTGAAATGTCAATCGACATGTCTTAACATTTTCATGATGTCTATATATTTTTAAGAAATCGCTTAAACCCTTTTTTAATTTTAAAAAAATTGTAAAAACTTAAGGTCTTTTCATAAAAAAATAATTATTTAACCTTATTTGCACAACAAAGTAATAAATATTTATAAAGTTCAAAAATTCTTATAAGTTTTTGAAGAGAAACCATTAAAGCCTTTTCCCATGACTTAAAAAAAAATTAAATTAAAAAAAAAGCCTACATTGTGGCTTTGATTTTTTCCAGTAATATTCATACGAATGATATTACCTGATTACTCTTATCCTCAAGACATCGTTGTTGAATCGATCAAAGCGCAGATTTTTAATAGTTTCTACAGTGTCGTGTTTTAATTTTAATAAAAAACTGCTTACATTTTGAAAACCAAAAAAAAATTAATCAAATTTGCATTTGTTGTATTGAACGCTTTGAATGGTAAAATGTTTTGTAGTCAATACTTTGCAAGATCATCATCATGCTTTAAAAAGCTTTCATCAAAAAAAAATTGCAGTTTTCAGTAGTTTTGTTCTTTAGTGTTTCTACATTATTTGTTATTTTCATATCGATGCTTGAAGGACAAAAGAGCGCCAGCATAAATAATTGCAGCTTTTGTTAGAACGCCGACTGAAGAGATTTTGTCGCATGATGGCCATTTTGAATATTGAATTTGTCTTCTGTTCACGATTTTACATCAATGAGACTAATAATCATTTCTTATGTTCTGTTGGTCTTGAGAAACTTTGAATATGCAGTAAAAAATATGTTCAATTGCACCTAGAAAGTAAAATGTATGACAAATGGTGAAGGAAGTAATTGAAATCTTACGAACACTAAAAAACGAACTTACTAAAAACTAAAAGAAATTCTTTCATGAAAGCTTTATAAGGCATTTGATCTTGCAAAGTGTTGACTACAAAACATCTTGCCATTCAAAACGTTGATTAAATTAAATGCAAATTTGATTTGATTTACATAGGTTTTCAAAATTTAAGTAGTTTTTTGATTAAAGTAGAAACACTTTGCTGTAAAGACTTTTGAAAATCTCCTCAAATTATGCAAATATCCATAAGCTTTGATTGGCTTTACAACGATGTCTTTAGAATTAGATATATAAGGTATAATCATTCGTTTGAGCCCTTTTGAATGATTTTTTATTTTCAATTTAATTTTTTTTATAATCATGACAAAAAATTTTGTTAGTTTGTCCACTAAAATCGATGGAAGCTTTAAAATTTTATAAACGTTTAATATTGCGATGTGCAAATTAGGTTTAAAACTATTTTTTAAGAAAACAACCTTATTTTCCATATTTTTTTATCAAATTAAAAAAGGCTTAAATTTTTTTTTTAAAATATTAAATCATTACAAAAATATTAATTGTATGATTTAAAATTTATTTTGAATTATTTAAAAAACTTAATAGATTTAAAAAATGGCATACAAGTTTCGAAAGCATATACTTTGGAGTATTTACGAATAAATTTTCACTAAACAATTTTAAAATCATAAAAACGTATAATTAAATGAATTCTAAAAAATTCAAGTAAAATTATGCTTGTAAAAACAGGAATTTCAGCTTCAGCTATTGTCTTTCATCTGTAACATTCATCCAATTATTTTAGCAATAATATTATATAAATAATGGCAATAAAAAATCCAACAGCAATTTTCGCTTTAATAAATATCAATCGAAGTAGTTTGTTGTTCTATGAATATTTGTTTTTGATAAATAAATAGATTTGAAATTTGAGTTGAGAATGAATTTGTTCATTCTTTCCGAGTAGTAAAAGCCTCAAATAATTGATTCTTTAATCGAATGATAAAAAAAATCGATTTACAGATCGTGTACGCGAACCCATCAACTTACATCTATTGAATTGAAATAATTTATTTACAGAAAAACTTTTCGGACATAATTTACATAAAAACTCATCGGCTATTAATTTTAATGGGATCATTTTGGTGTATTTTCATTGTTTGAATAATTATAGGAAAAAACTGAAAAGAAATTTACTCAGCGATTGTGTAAAGATTTGTTTTAATCTTAACGTTAACCCTTTCAATTACCGACATATAACTTTTTTCTTTTTGTATGTTTTGCGACATCAAATGTCTTTATTCATATTAACTAGGCCTATACGTGACTTTTCCTCTTGGAAAGAAATTTAGCCATCTAATCGCAATATTTTCAACAATCTACTAAATCAAAAAACAGAGATAAAAGTTGCAGGTCATATACAAATAAGTCTAAAAGCGCATGCTATTTAACCACATAAATTCCCATTGTGCTATTTTGCGTCCATTACGTTTTCCTAAAAAGTTCAACTGAACTAGTCTACTACAGCGTTGGGCATTATACAACATCGTTGGACATTATAATTTACTAGTACTATCTACTAGTTTAGTTTGAATTATAACATTAAACATTAATATCTGACCATTAATTTAAGTGATAGTTACGATTTTGGTTTAGCTTTCCAAAGAATATTCAAATAAGGTATTTATAGATACCAATCGGAAAATATAAAACGGTCTAGTGAGTACCAACTGCTTACTTTCCCTGATTATTTTAAATTTTTATTTTGTGCCCGGTAATAAAGTTCGAATTTTCATTAATTATGTATTTCATTTTCTATTTGTTAACTAATCAATTCAAATATCATCAGCTTCATTTAAAATCTCTAGTTTAAGAAAAGGGTGAAAAACTGTAATTCACTCTAGACATAGTCTTATTCGATGATTCCGTGGTTGAAAAGGAGGCATGGAAAGGCGTTTATACATATTTTGCTTCGTCGGCGGGTTTCCATTATTCAACAGACCTTAGCTTTTCTGCTTCGAAAGCCGAGTCAAACTGATAGTTTAGTCACTGCGAACGGTATCTCTTTTGAATCAAGCAAACGGAGATATTGACATGCAGACAAGCTGGAGACTTACCTATCCACGGATATACAGCACAGGTGAAGAATGCTCGCTGTTGAGAAGTACACATCCAAACTGTTCCAAACATTGCACATGAACGGGCCGAACAACCATTTACCCCCGGACAGTTCCACAGAGGCGTTGAAGGTCATAGCACACAGGGCCACCAGCATGTCCGCCATCGCCAGCGACACTACGAAGTAGTTTGTAATTACCCTGCAAAAGATACTTCAATTAGTTGCAAGCTTTTAATCGTCAATGGGATACCGACTAATTGCACATTATGGGAGGGTTTGCTACATTTCCTCACAAGTGATGGCTGCAAACATGCACAAATCAACAGAACAAGTCGTTGGGCAAAATTCTAGCGCGAACTTCTAAGAACTTATGCAACATAAGACCCTTGCGTAATATTAAGTTTTGGAAACTATCTATGGTCCCATCAAGTGCCATTGTTCCAGACCGTTAGTAATTGCTTTCAATAATTATTCTACAGGGTGACATGTATGTGTTGGTACGAAAAGAATTTGTTGCGGCTATGTAATTAAAACTCAAAAATTATTTTGTTTATTATTTATTCAACTTATACGAGTAGTACTTTCCGAAAATATATCAATCATTCGATAATCCCACCTTTTGCGTTAATGACTAGTCGCAATCTTCTCTTAAAAGCATTATGTGCGGCACGCACGACCTCAAGAGGTATTGAGTCCCTTATTCTCGAAATAACGCTTTTAAATTCTGTCAAATTTCGATATTTGTAATTCTTTAGTTGCTGCTGCATAGACAGTAGAACCTCGATAATCCGAACTAATTGGGACCGGGGGTGGTTCGGATTATCAAATCGTTACCAAACAAAGTGCTTTCCAGGCATAGTACGAAGCATGCAAAAAAAGAACACTGACATACTAGTTCCCATAAAATAAGAAGCACGTTGTATTGTTAAAGGTAAATAGTTTGTTTTATGAAATACTACTGTGCTACAGTAAGGTAACTATATTTTATGTAATGTATTGCACATGAATTTCGTAATATTTTAGATAGTATACAATCTTATACACACACAGAAAGTACAGTACTGTAAACACCCAAAAATTATACCGTACAGAAAGATAAAAAAACTAAAGAAAACAAAAAACTAAACATTTGGAAAATAGTCACTCATTTTTTTCTGAACTAAGGTTGAAGAACGTTTTTTGGCTGCTAAATCACGGATTTTCTTTAGCGTGATCGACTGAGGTAAACAGCATTCAGGTTGTTTTTAGTACCAGTTCATTGCCGTTTCAAGAGCACTGAACGCATCCCATCATGGGATGGGACCGAATCAATAGCATCTTCATCATCACTGCTGTCTTCTGATTCGTTGACATCCGTCACAAGAGACAAGATCTCGTTTTCATTGTAGATTTGGTAACCATGCTCATTAATATCACTGTTGAGCCACTCTGTTGTACCAGCTAGGTCACACTCTTCAAAGCCAGGAATTACATTGCAAAGATCGACGATTTCTTCAAGAAGCTCTGGTTCAGGTCCCTCGTTTATTTCGTCCTTATTGGTAGCTGGCCTCGGCCAAAGTTTGTTCCAAGCTTTCATTAGATTTCCCTCAGTTAGACATTTCCAGGAATCCTCCAACATGTAGCAGCAGTCTTTAAGATTTAATTTTTTTGTAAACTCAATCACACTTTCTTCATTTCAATCTGCTAGAAATAGCCGCCGAAGCACTTCTTTCCTGTAAATCTTCTTCATTTTGGCAATTACGCCCTGATCCATTGGCTGGAGGGAGGGCGGTCACATTTGGTGGGAGAAACATGACAGTAAAGTTGTTGTCAATGCTGTTCAAGCGGTCAATATCAAGATGTGTGGGGGCATTGTCAATAATCAACATAACTTTTCCAGTTTTCACCTGGCTTTTTCTGAATTTCTTAACCTCTGGTATGAAAGTGTTAGAGTACCAATCAAGAAAAATGTCGGACGTCATCCATGAACTCTTTTGTGCCCTATAAATGACAGGAAGGCATGTCACATTCTTAAAGCAACGAGGTTTTTTGCTTTTACCAATCACCAGTAAAGAAAGAGAATGAGTGCCGCTTGCATTGGCACAAACCATAGCTGACAGCTGACACCCTGTCTTTGCTCACTTTTTAGCCAGGAGCATGAGATTTTCTCGGCAAGGAGCGCCAATTTATCCCAGTTTCGTCAGCGTTATAAACATAATCCTTTGACAATTGCTGATCAAGGGTAATGTTTTCAAAAGTTTTTAGAAACGATTCTGCAGCAGCAGAATCACCAGATATCATTTCCCCTTGAACATCAAGATGTCTTATTCCGTGTCGTTGTTTGAAGTTAGCCAGCCACTCACTGCTGGCCTTGAAATCAGGAGGCCCATTAAGTTGTTTATTAAAATCTAGAGCCTTTTCACAAAGAAGCGGGCCTGACATTGGTTCACCTAAGCTACTTCTTTGTGTAAACAATAAATATAAGGCATCCTCAAGAGCCATATTATTGGCTAATTTTAATGTTTTTCTATTTTTAGGTTCCTCATTGCTATCTTGTTGGGATTCATATTTCAAGATAGCATCTTGTTTAGACTTTATGTCCGTAATTGTAAACTTACCGACACCAAACTCTCGAGCTAATGCTGCTCCGCTTTCACCTTTCTTAAGTCTTTCCAGGATTTGAAGTTTAACCTCTATGATCAGTGTCTTGCGTTTTCTTTTAAACGACGCTTGTGAAGCCATTTTACTTGAAATTACAGTGCACAAGTAATGTTTCACTGTTCATTAAACAGAGAATTTTAAAAATAAAAACTAAAACTTGTGTTTAAAATAAGCACAATAACAACACACACGATGCAATGTTTACTACGGTGATGCTCTGTTTACTGTAGCACTTAGAGAGCGACTGAAGGCAAAACCAATACAGACAAAATAACAACACTTCCCCTCCCGTCTCTCAGTTTGTGCTTACGATTCTGATTATTTTTATTTTTTCCAACACAGCGTTCGGATTATCGAGTGTTTGGATTACAAAGGTTCGGATTATAGAGGTTTGTATGTATCCCCAAATAAAAAAATCCAAGGGGTTCAAAACTGGTGAACTTGGCGGCCATTCATCTTTTGGTATCTATAAAATCCGTTAAATTATGCTTACACCATGCTGGCAAAATCTTGGCTGTGTGCGATGGGGCACCGTCTTGTTGGAAGCAATAAAAGTCGTCGCCATAAATATTTTGAACTGAAGGAAGTAGATTTTTTCAATACCTCTTCCAGGTAGTGATCCAGCATTTATTTTGACACCTTTTTCGATAAATACCAACGGAAGTGTTCTTTTTCGCGATATTGCACCCAGAGCATAACCGATGAGGCATTTTGATATCTTGATAAGAATATGCGAAATATCCTTTATAGAAACAGTCCACAAACGATAATTTTGAGAATTGAGAATACTCTCCAAAATAAAAAGTTTTTCATCCGAAAAAATGATGTCGTCACCAGCGAGCCACGATAGTAACGCTTTACTCCTTTCAAGTCTTTTTAATTCTGTTGCATCCGTAAGTCCATGAACTTTTTTTTTTCTTAAAAGCCGAACAATTCGAATCTTCTCGTAGAATTTTCCGCACACACTCCCGATTAATATTAATATTTGGTGCCATTTTTCTTGCGGAACGTTCACAATTTCTACGAACTCGTTCACGAATAAGTTTAATGTTCTTGACGGTGCGCACAGTTCTTTTTCTTCCCGTTTTCTTTTTATTTTCATTAGATACAGTCTCAAGGAATCTACTTACAGTACGATGCGCATAGTTACGCGTTACGCCAAGGTTTTTCCTTTTCGGAAATTGAGCAACAATAATTTCTCTCAAGTCCGCTATGCTCATTACAGGTAAACCATGCAACTGATAATTAGTTTCTTAATCAGAATTTGCCATACAGCGGTACTCGTATTCATACCAACAAGAACTGGTCCAATCCTTACTCGTACATACATGTCATTTGAATGGGAAATAGTTGCACCAACCCATTCATTTAGGGTCATTAGATATGTATTTTTAATTGGCTCAAAAATTCAATTAGAATGAGTAGTGTCCTTGAATCTACGCGAGTATAACAAACAAGAAAGCTTGTCTACGCATCTGTGGAAATCTATGTATAGTATGTTTTGATAAAGTTTTGTCGGACATATACACTCTCATTTTTTTCATCGCGTTAAATACTTCATAAGTTAGCAAACCAAAATTATTTGTTTTATTATTTGATTCGCTTTACCGCCTAAGCCAATTACAAAGTCTAGAATATATAAATATAAAAATCTAGAAAATCAAAATGAAGACAAGATTGAAAAAAATAATATTACACAAATTATAAATGGAGATGAAAAGTTATATGATAAAAGGAGAACGAGTTGTAAAACGAAATGAAAAGTTTTGCGATTCATCGCTGTTAGTAAATATTTCATAAAAATAAGGAAGGAATGGAGAAAGAACCAAGCTTCAATATTGTTGTTATTGTTATTGGCGTTGTTTCATAGTGATAAGTAAGCCACATCCTGCTACTTAATACAAATTATAAATATGTCATTGGAATCGTTGGTGTGAGAGTCGTCGAACTATTAATTATTTCAAACTTTCAGATAAAGAAACTTAACAATGCTAGGTATGAAATTTCGCGGAAAATCGGTAAGTGAATTTTTTAGTTGTTTTAATAATTGTTTAAATATCGAAAATACACAATAATGTTTGTATTGAAATTCATCCATAAAATGTATTTGGAATTTTTTTCGATATCTATATTCGTTTTTGAGATACCTGTATACGTTATTTTGCGAGTAACATTTTTGAACATAATCTTTTTTGACGTTTTTATTGTTGTTGTAGTTCATAAGCATTTACATTTAGAAAAAAACTTTTTCATATAAAAGCTGCAGTACAACAATGTGTCAACAACATTATTTTGAATTTTTCACCAATATTTCAACTTTTCTACAAAATATCAACAACTTTTCACGTAAGCCTTCAGTAAAATATTATTCTTGTTTGCATTCGTTTGCAATCCAAAAAAAATGTTGTAATATACCACATTTGAAAGGTTGTTGTTTAATCTAGAATATTTATCTGAAACAAATTCTTTTGTATCTGTATTTTCTTCAGAGATACACACAATTTTCCAAACGCTCGGGATGAAATACCCATATTTTTAAAACCCCATTCTTTAGATTATGCCCCATGAATGTAAGTTAATTTTTTTATGAATATTTAAATTAATTGATGTACCAAGAGTGTACATGTCGTGAAGATATTAATGATTTTTTTCCAGTAAAAAGTTATTTTTTTACAATTGTTTCTTATAAAACAAACAAAAACATATTAATTAAATCATTTGATATACAACATTTATAGAACAAACGCTTCTATACATATTCATTTCCAAGCTCACAAAGTGTAAGGCAATAATATCCAAATTGAATAAAGTTATATTTTCTCAAAATTGGCAAAATTTTGTATGAATTGAAAATAATTGAGAATTATTTTTAAAAAAATTACATTTGTCAAGAAAAAAAACAAAAAAATGGTCTAAGTGTGACTCTCAAGGTCCACAAGATTAATTTTCCAGTGGGAAAAGTAAAGAAACAATGATTTGTTTTTATTTGCAATTATTATTATTATAATCATATTTATGAGTTTTATTATATTTTTATTTAGCCATAAAAGCTTTGATATAGAAAGGTGTCTCTACCACCTGGTCAACTTCTTCCAAGGTATCGACCTCCTCGTCCTCTTCTTCGGCCACAGAATCCACCAAATCCACTTCGTCCTTGGTTTCTAGCGTGCCCGGCACGCCCCTGATTTCCTTTTCCTCTTCCTCGCGCCATGCCTTTTCTTTCCTTTTCTTTCTCATCTTTTTTATCTTCTTCGTTTTCTGCTGTATTTTTTTCGTTTTCTTCTCTTCAGAGCAATGGGCGGCACCATTCTTACCCTTAACTGATATAATAATAAAATTATAAACAAGCCGCGAGGTGCGACCCTTGAGGTCCACACGGTCAACTTCCCAGTAATATCTACATAAACATCAACAACATTGAACACAATAATAATTTTAACAATAATAGTACTTTAAGTAATAACAATGAGAGGTTTTCATAGCAGTAACAGGAAAGTTAATATGAATCATATCGTCTACGGGATGGTCCATTGTTTACGTAAGGTTTTTGATCGATGAGGACAGATTGAATATTCACGCGTATCAATCGGTGAGGGCCTTTTTGGTCTTGAAAAATTTTGTATATGCAGTCAAAAATAGGTTCAATTGCATGTAAAAAGTGAAATGTATTACAAATGATGATGGTTATTGAAATCTTACGATTACTAAAGAATGAATCTACTAAAAACTACAATTTTTTATTCGATGAAAGCTTTTTAAAGCATATGATCTTGCAAAGTATGGACTACAAAACATTTTACCATTCAAAGCGTTGATACCGCAAATGAAAATTTGATTGAAATTTTGTTGGTTTTCAAAACTTAAGCAGTTTTTTTAATTAAAAGACTATAAAAACTATTAAAAATCTGCCTAAATTATGCAAATATTTTAAAACTTTGATTGAATTTACAACATTTTTTTAGAATAAAAGATATAAAGTAATATCAATCATATGAACCCTTTTTACATGGTAACTTTGAATGATTTGTTATTTTTAATTTAGCTTTTTTCATAATCATGGAAGAAAATTTTGCTGGTTTCTCTTCAAAAACTGATAAGAATGTCTAAATTTTATAAACTGGTATCGCTGTGCTGTGCAAATCAGGTTAAAAAAATATTTTTTATGAAAAAAACCATAATTTTTCACATTTTCTTCTGTTAAATTAAAAAAAACGGCTGAAATGAATTTTTATAATGTTAAAAACTTCATAAAGAGGCTTATACACGTCAACTGGCACTATAATGATGCAAAGATTATATTTGGTTCTCGAGATATAATGAATGACATAAATGACCATGAAGGTCATGATGACTTTTAATGACTTTTTATTTTGTATTTAATTTATTTTTGTAAACATAAAAAAAATAGTGGTTTTTTTCACAAAAACTGTTTGGTGTATATAAATTATATAAACATTGAATCCTGCGTCTTATAAATCAAGTTGAAAAATTGATGTTTTTGAAAGAAACCCCAAATTTTTGCACTTTTTTTTCAAAAAATTGAAAAACGGCTCCAACGAGGTTTTTAAAAATTTGATGGAATCACGTTAATATTAATACGCGTCGAGTGACACCTTGGTGAAGCAAATCATACGTTTGGTTCGCAAGATATAACGCATGACATAAAGGAACTTCAAAGGGGCAAAACAACAAACCCCCCGACCGAAGTTTCCCAAAAACTAATCAGCTCTTAAGATTGCAAAGATGCTTCGATTGACCAGTACATACGTACGTACACACACACACATATTTCTTTCTAGAAACACTTAAAATATACTCGTAAGACCTCAAAACGTAAAGATATGTTGAAAATTCTAATTTCGATTTTCGAGGCGATTACAAGAACTTCCCATATACTGGGAAGTTGAAAAATCCTACTTATCATATTTTTACGCCAAAAGGCGCCAAAGTCCAAACCACCTTTGTTCATCGCGGAGCGATAAACTGCGGATAGCACATCTGAAACAAAAATTCAAACAGGTTTTAAAGAAGAGAGTTTCTCACATTGGAATCCACGACCGATAACAAATTTCTGTGAAGGACAGTTTAGACTCTTGGCGTTTTCTTCCGTTCTTGATGACCTTGGCCGCCCCAATTTAGGTTTTTCTAGTGTTGAACCGGTCGTTTCAAAAATTTTGACTCATTTTCGAATAAGAAGGATGTTTGGCGCATCAGTTAAGTCGCGAAACCCCCGAATACTTCAGAATTTTTTACGTGCGACTGTCGGTGAATCACGGTTTTCATAAAATTCTCGCACGCACTACGCATCCGCTCCCGAGAAACGCTCCATAGCGACTAAATTTCTAAAAGACACGCTGCCAACTCAAGGTATATAAACTACACAGTATGCTGGCCATGTGCTTGCAAAAATTAAGATGCCAGATTTGCAGAGGATGAAGCACTTTCGCGGACTTCATCTTTCACTTCAACACAATAGGCCTTTATTTTAGGCATTTTGGCTTTTTCTCTAAACCAATTTGCCAAAAGCAAATGAAATTTGTGTCAGCGAAGACGTTTCACTATTGTAATTCAATGAACCGAAGTTTCTAATGGTGTTTTTCACGTCTAGCATGAAACGTGCATATCCGAGTTCTGGCAGTGCCCCGACCAGTAGTAGCTGCCATTTTGTCATAAATGGCAGCAGACATATGATAAATGAAAACAAACATATGATGAATGCAGGAAAACATATGACTTTGTCCCGTAGAACCACGGGCCGTACTTGATAGTGCGCCTTTATATGAAACATTACCTACTGGGTGTACCTATACTGTGATAAATTAGACATGGTTCCCGATTCCCGATTCCCAAATGCGTTCACTACTGCGCATGTACGCCACTGAAGCCAGAAGTCGCCGAAAAGTGGCCAGTAGGAAAAGCATCAACACTTTTTGGAAAACATGTTCCGCCCAGTAAGAAAGGGGAAATGGCAAATGATGATGGAAATAAGTTTTATTGTTGCTGCTATTGCACCCACGCACCGAACAAGTCACCATCGTCACTTCACTTGTCTTTCGTTTACACGTTTCCCACGCAATGCACCGACTATCCGCCGTCGGTTTCCGCCATTTATACATTTTGAATTGTGGCATCTCGTTTTCATTCGCCTTGCGAGATGTGCACCCTATGTTTTGTTCATTTGGCAGCCCAATTTTTAACTTCCCAGTTCCCTATGGGAAGTTATTGTAATGGGGTCGATTTTGCGAATCCCAAATTTTGACATATCTCCACGTTTTAAGGTCTCTAGAATCCAAATCCATCATTTTTAGAGAGATGTCTGTGAGTGTGTATGTACGTATGTGTGTATGTGCGTATGTACGTATGTACGTATGTGCGTTCAGAATTATTTTTCGTCTCGATTATCTGGAGAACCAAAGACCGGAATGACGTGAGACTTGTTTTAAACGACGCGTAATTACGTAACTTAGAACTGAATGACTTTTCAGCAAAATCGGTTAAGCCGTTTTTTATTTAGGACGAAAAAACTGAAAAAACGACTAAAAATTGCTTATTTTTAAACTGTTGATACGCACTATTAATTCGTGAAGATACCAAATACCTTCATAGTAATGTTGTTATTATTGTGCGTTTTAGCAAAATTGTGATCAAATTTGTAAAAAATGTTATTTCAAAAAAAAATAAAGATTAATTTATGAAATTCCAAACTTATATTATCAGGAGGAAAGACGCTAATGCAGTTAATAATTGTATATTGTTATAAATAATTTAATTTTGTTAATAACAATCAAATAATATTAGTTATAATTTGATTTTGTATATATAAAGTCAATTATAACTATTCAGTAACGATCAAACATTCTTAATAACGAATGATTATTGTAAATATTAATTAAATACCCTCAATAATAGTTGTGGATTCCGAAGCCGAAATGAAGAACGAGGTTGAGGACGAAGTGGAGGACAAGAAGTATGACGAGGACGAGGTTGCCGAGGTTTTGGTAGAGGATGAGCGGGTGGTGGAGACGTCTTCCTCTACCAAAGCTTTCATGGTTAGATAAAAAATTGATAAAAATAATAAAAGTAATTATATTAATTTAGAATAATAATGTTTAATAATAGTAATTATTAATAATAGTAATTAATAATAAAAGCAAATTATAGCATTTTATTCACCCCACTGGGAAGTTAGTCGTGTGGGCCTCAAGGGTCGCACTTAGACCAATTTTTTTTTGCCAAAATGGCGCACGAACAGCCTGCTGTGCGCATGGGTTTACCATGCCTAGTTTATATACCTTGCTGCCAACTCGCATATCCACCTCCCTTCTGATTCGATCAGCTAAACAAAAGTAAACTTTCTATTGAGACACCCTGTATACCAATGGTTCTCGCACTAAGGTTCGGACAGGAGCTGCATAAAAACTGACTTAACGTTCACGGGATGAAAACCCTGCGATTTCTTTTATGCTCTTCTACAGTAGACACCATTTTTGTTACGACAATGCATTGTTGCATTCTCGGAACTACAGTGACTTTGAAATATGGGTCCACTTTTTCGTTTTTAAAGACTCATACCTCATTTCATTATTGCAGGTATTCAAATACTATTAATATTAATCATTCGTTATTAAGAATGTTTGATCGTTACTGAATACTTATAATTGACAATGTATTTACAATATCCAATTATAACATACAGCATCTAATTATTATTAGTTATTATTAACAATATTAAATTATTTATAACAATATCAGTTATTAACTGTACTAGCGTCACTACTGTCATTCTCCTATAGCAGATAATATAAGCTTGTAATTCTATAAATTAATCTTGTTTTTGTATATACCTATTTTTTAACCAAAACTTTTTTCAACATTGGTCAAAATTTTGCTAAAACACACAATTATAAAAATATTGCTATGAAGATATTTCGAATCTTAACGAAATAGTGGTGCATTTCATCGGCTTCAAAATTAAGCTGGTTTTTGGGTTTTTCCAGCTTTTTTATCCTGGACAAAAAACCCAAAACCGATTTTGCTGAAAACTCCTCAATTTTTAAATTACGTAATCACGCGTCCAATGAAGTCCCACGTTAACATCGTCTTTGGTTCTTGAGATAACTAATTCCGAATGCACAAACACACACAGACATCTCTCCAAAAACGATGGATTTGGATTTCAAAGGCCTTAAAACGGGAAGATATGTCAAAATTTGGGATTCACAAAATCGGCCCCATTACTATAACTTCACGCTGATATAAGATATAAAGAAAGTGCATACTTTGGAATAATTACGAAAAAAAAATTCATGAAAACATACGAACTTATAAAATATATATAATTAGATGAATTCTTTAAAATATGAGTAAAATTAGGAATGTAAGCAACAAAAATCTCAACAAACTTTTGTTTTTCTCCTATAATATTCATAGCATTTTTTTATAACAATAAACTAAAGATATTTAACCCACAATGAATTTTTGCTGCAATTATTGTTAAATAAATGTTAATCGAAATAGTTTGTTGTCTTTTGAGTGCTTATTATTTCATAACTAAATATATTTTACAGTTAGATAACTTATTCATTCAAACTTAAAAATATATTCATTCGAAACTTGAGTTCTTTCTCTACATTCAAGATAAATTTGTTTATTCTTTTCAAGTAGTAAAAGCCCCAGATTATTGATTCTTAATTCGAGCGATAAGAAAATTCGGTTGTCTGAACGTGCGCGCGCACCCGTCACTTCAACTCTAATAAAGTTAATCGTAACTCTTGAAATAATTTATTTACAGAAAAACTTTCAGACAAAATTTATAAATAAACTCATCAGCTACAAATTTTAATGAGAACTTTTTTTGTGTATTTACATTATTTATCTAGGTGAAGATTTTTTTGAACCCTCCCAAATAACTACATTTAAATTTTCTTTCATTATGTGTTTTATTGCTGCGTCTTGATTTACTAGGCTGTTTGCCATAAGTGTAAACAAGTGCAGTTTACCACTTCACGGCATTCGCTCGGTACTTACCAGAGTAATATTGTAAACTAAGATAAATATTTGAATTCAAATGCCGGTTTTTAGGTTTGAAAAATAACACAGATCGTAAACAAATCAAAAATCTGAAAGTTATTTGTCCTGTACATGAGAATCCGGATCCAAGAACTTAATTTTAGTAACAATTAGCCTCTAATTATCAGTCACCTATAACGAGCGCAGTTCACGAAAATAAGCCATTACAGCAGGATAACTTTTCCTCACGCAAATGTTAGTTTGTTATCTAATTAAAAGGGGCGCATCGCACCCATTCTTCATTCTCGTCCACGTGGCGACTCGAACTCAGGTGCCAATATTGACTACAGTGCGTTTGCCGAATACGCGAACAGCTAAAATCTACAAATGGCGTGTCTGACCTTCTCCTCGAGCTCCCAACGAAAACTCGTTCTAATAAAGCCTACAGCACATTTCAGGATTGCTTCCTAATTACTTTCAAGGAAGAGGTGAGAGACTTTCAAAGGAAGTGAGATGTTACGGTTGGTCGTACTCAAGTTATGTTAACGTGCGAACGAATGTGAACATTCGCACACGCACTGAATATTCATTTGTCTTAAAGAACAAACACATGGGCATGTGAGGAGCGTGGAAATTAGGCACCAAGAAAATGCACGCCGCCTACAAAGCCTTGTCGTGAGTCGAGTTTAATTAGAGCATGTAATGTTTTTCTCGTTCATTCATGGTGCCACAGAAAATTTCAGTCCGAAGAATCATTTTTGCGAAGGTTTTAATTAAAATATGAATGGGACCCTGAACGCGTGTGAAATTTCTGTGGAATACTTAACCAGTCTCGGCTCTCAATTAAGGGCTGAGTTAAATACAAATTATAATCGCATAGAAAGCTTTGCAGAGTGAGTTCATAAAAATAAACACTACAGTGTTTGTAGTCATAAAATTAAATGAAAAGAGTCTCGTCATTGTTGGAAGACGGGGTTGAAACCACTTATCTTGTGGGGCTACGAATTGAAAATGAACAGGGAGAAAATCCCTGACAGCAGATTTAACTCCCTTTTTTCAATTACACTAGAGTCTAGAAAACAACCAAATATTTCTATTGGTTTAAGGATGTGGTGCAGAAAATGGAAAAAAGTTAATCTTATGGCTTCTTGGGCTGCTCACTGAAATGACTGATGACTGCGTCAATTTTCAAACTCTTGATCACAAATCAATTTGCCAAAAAACATTACGGATACTTGAAAGAAATAGACTTAAATTAGTCAATCACCATGAATACAAACACACACACACATTTCGCATAGGGGTGCTTTAGTTTTGTCCAATACTGTCTATATGGACACAACTAGAGCACCCCTATGCGAAATATCAGTTATCCTCTGATATTATCATCAAAACTTGATGATAAAAATTTGTTCTTAGTTTTTATTATTTATTTACAAGTGTATTATACAAAAACACAACAATGACAATTCATTCCTTTTAACAACGAAAAATAAAACAAAAATATTTCTCGGTACTCAAAATTTGGCTGGACAAAACTAAAGCACCTCTCTGCTATACTCACTGTTTTCGTACAGAACAATTAGCAGGAAATAGTTATTGCATCAGAAATGCATTTGTCTGATATGAATCATTAAAATTTCATCATTACTTCAGCATTTGTGCCAAATTTCTGTCGTGAATAGTGGTGCGCATTCTATTCTTTGTGTTAAGACATTAAGAGACTTAAAATGGCAAGAAACAAGTACTGTAGTGAAATTAAACATAAAATTATATTTGATTATAAAAGTGGATTATCTCAACATAATATTAGTAAAAGATATTCGATAAATCGGTCAATTATATCGCGACTAATCAAAAACTATGAGCTGACGGGTCGCATATCTCCTGTACATTCTGGAGGAAAGCCTCGAAAAACAACACGAAGAGATGATTCTTTGAGTAAAAAAAGGATTGCAGTCTCTTCTAATCAAATTAAAATTGATTTGAAGTTATCCGTATGTGCAAGGACAATTAGGAGAAAAGCTGAAGAAGCTGATTTGCTGGCTTACCGGCCTGCAAAAAAGGCTTTCATCTCAGAGAAGAACAGGAGGGCCAGGTTAAAGTTTGCCAAGGACCATTTAGACTGGACTATTCAAAAGTGGAGAACTGTATTATTTTCCGACGAATCGAAATCTAACTTTAAGTATTCTGATGAAATAAAACATGTACGACGACCAAAAGGTCAAAGATTTAACCCTAAGTACTGTATCCCAACAACCAAAAATGGAGGAGGTATCGAATTGATGGTTTTATGCATCGTTTCGTATACGTTGACATTTTACAAAACATAATGCTGCGGCGCGCTGAAGAGGAGATGCCACTAAAGTGGAGACTTCAGCAGTACAATGACCCTAAGCATACCTCTAAGCTGTGCAAGACTTGGCTACAAACGAATAAGATAGAGGGGTTTCGATTGGCCTGCGCAATCCCCTGATCTCAACCCGATTGAGAACTTGTGGGCAATTGCCAAAAGGAAGATCAACATGGAAAACTGCAGGAAAAAACCGTTATTTTTCGAAGCTATTAAGACAGCGTGGGAAAATATTCCTGAAGAGTTCATTGATAATATTATATCTGATATACTAAAAAGATGTGCTATTGTTATTAAAAATAAAGGACTGACGACGAAATACTAAAACTACCCAACATTTGGTATAAATTCTGATCGTCAGCTAGAGTGTGCTTTAGTTTTGTCCAGGCAACTTTTGAGTACTGAGAAATATTTTTGTTTTGTTTTTTGTTGTTGAAAAAACTGACTTGTCATTGTTATGTTTTTTATAATACACAAGTAAATAAATAATTAAAACTAAGAACAAATTTTTTTCATCAAGTTTTCCTGATAATATCAGAAGATAACTGATGTTTTGCAAGGGGTGATATATATATATATATATATATATATATATATATATATATATATATATATATATATACATATATATATATATAAACATAAATATATATATATATATATTATAAAGTGGTGGCCACGTAAATAGAAAACTATCCTCGCAGGCTGTTCAATTTAAATTTCCTGTAAACATGCGGCCAGGAATCGAATGTTTACATTTCTTATCGCATGCTCACATATGTTAGAGCTAGTTTTGAGCATCGTCATAAAATACGCAATGTATCTTCTCATTGCATTACGTCTTTCAGTGTAAAAGAAAGTGTTTTTATCTGGTCACCTAAATAGTACACGCTTAGTTTTAGTGAGCCAAAGTGAATTTTCTTAACTAATAACAAATTTATTTGAAAGTAAGTGCAGTTAACATTAGTTTTTAAGGAAGTTAAATATGAAGAAATATTTTTGAAAATGGGAAGAGGGCCACATAGCTCTGAATAAGAGCGTGAGGGTGAGATCATCTGCAACATGAAAGACAGAGGCTTAACAGTTACGGAAATATCGAAGCACCTGCAGCTGTCGCGGGTGGTAGTTTACAATGCTTTACGTCATACGGACCTCAATGGCAGTGCCAAAAACGTTCCGACAGCTAAAAGACCAAGAAAAACAACGAAAAAAGGACAATGTATAATATATACAGAGCAAATGTCGCCGACCCCTTTTCGAGCTCCAAAGCAATAAAAAGCAGTATTCTGAAAGAAAACAATATCTCTGTGGCAGAGAGAATAATTAGAAGGCGTCCGCAAGAAAACCATTTGAGAGGATGCATCGCTAAAAAACCACTTGTGACAAACAAGAACTTAAAAATGAGGAAATCGTTCGCAAAGGAACATCTAAACAATCCGATAAGCTTCTGGAAAAATGTGCTTTGGAATGATGAATCTAAATTTTGCAGGTTCGGATCAGATGGGAAAAGGTATGTTTGGCGTCCACCTAACCAACAACACAATTACAAATACACACAGGAAACTGCTAAACATGGTGGCGGAAATGTGATGGTGTTGACTGGTTTTGCTGGCATGGGGTGGGACCAATAATCAAGATAGACACGAAAATGGATCAACACATCTACAAATGAATTCTTAAGGACCACATGATCCCCTCTGCGGAAGGAAATATGCCACTGATATGGCGTTTTATGCACGACAATGATCCTAAGCACACTTCTCGTCTTGTGAAGGGTTACCATAGTGATCGAAATGTCACCGTTTTACAATGGCTCGCCCAGTCTCCTGATTCTAAATTCGATCGAGAACCTGTGGAATGATGTCGAAACTCACATCAACAGGGTGAAACCGAGAAATGCCGCTAAATTTTTGGATCAAATTCAGATCGCCTGGAGATCTATTCCTAACGAACGCTGTCAAACTTTAGTGGAGAGTCTACCAAGGCGATGTTCAGCTCTGCTTAGGAACAAAGGATTTCCAACAAAATATTAATTTATACAGTTGCTTAAATATATTTTTATACATATACTGCAATGCAAATTAATGTACTATTCATGTGGCTACGCATATTTTAGTTATTGTGTTTATATTTTTTTTACTTACAAACAAATATAGTCATCATTTCACATTTTAAATAAGCTTTATAGTTTCAATAAATAATACATAAGTACAAAATCAGTTTTTTCATTAGAAACTGAAAAATGTCCTCTTATTTATAGAACTGCAGGTGTTCTATTTGGATGTCCACTACTGTATATATATGTATATGTGAGCTGTGAGCCTATATATATATATATATATATATATACATATATATATATATATATATATATATATATATATATATATATATATATATATATATATAGGCTCACAGCTTATTTCATGCCATGCCTTTTTTAAACTTTAGAACACCATATCTTAAAAACTGATTAGAAAATTGTAAAATGTTGAGTGTAGAATCATAAAAGCAAGCTTATTGATTACAATAAACAAAAGAATATTTCCAAAAAAAATCCGATATTCGTAAGGCTGAAAAAACAATAGCACAGGCGCAGACAACAGCTTATTTCATGCAGAAGATTGTCCCCAAATTTGTTCCGAGCGTTGCGCAATATAACGGTAATTTCTTTTTCTATGCTTTCTTTTTAGAATTAGCAATCAATTATAATCACTATTAAGTGCGATAATGTACGTTTGAAGTTCAATAAATGTCGCACCACAATTGAGCAGCGAGGATTGCATTTCAAGGATGGTCAATCGCAACGAAAAATTGCTCAATTTGTTAATTTGAGTCCCGCCACAGCACAGAGCATCATCAAGCGCTTCATTTATGAAAGAGTGCTGCAAATCATTCTGTTTTTACCAAGACAAAAACCCTAAGCATATAGTAAGTCTGGTATTGTGCAGTCTTAGCTCATTTGGAACTGCCCCCATGTTATGACCCCTGTAGTGTATTCCTGGTTCCAAACCCAGGACTAGCCTATACACAACTACCAGAACCCAGAAGCTCCCAAAATATAATGTCCCACAGCTCATCCTCAATTATCTTTTAGCAAAGATCTTAACCTCCATTCGGTATTACAGTTTTTTCCCTTGCTCACAACCATGTGAAACTCTAGAGGATCACTGAACCTAGAGTAAACAAAAACATAATTGGGACAACGCAAAGTGCATTAATGTAAGCAATATTGCAATCTTGCAAGTAAGCGAATTCCGTGAGAATTAATTTGAATCGCGATCGATTGGTTAGGGTAAATAGATTTAAGACTAGAGTAGGGATTTTTATATGATAAGCAATTTAATGTACATAACAGTAAGCAAAAATTTTACAATAAAAGAACTGACTGAGCTGAGGCTCGGAAGAAT